>JAJQQW010000025.1:2783898-2806726 GCA_025583905.1 Ia io | reverse complement strand
ACATTACCTAAGTGTTCTCCAACTGAGGGACATCCTTTTGCTTTTCTACTTCCTTCTCTTCCACCTCTTAGACTTCTTACATCACTTCTGTTTCTTGATGGAAATCTACCCAGACTTTGAAAAGATGGTTTCTTGGCAAAGTCTACTTTATTTATTTTTATTTATTTTTTTTTAATTTCTTTATTGATTGAGGTATCACATGTTTCTCCTCATCCCCCCATTCCCATCCCTCACCCCTCCCCACACATGCCCCCACACCCCTGTTGTCCTTAACCGCTGCTTAGGCTCATATGCTTGCACACAAGTCCTTTGGTTGATCTCTCCCCTTTACCCCCACCCTTCCCTACCCCTCCCCTTGAGGCCCGACTGTCTGATCCATGCCTCCTTGTTTCTGGGTCTGTTCTTCTTCATCAGTCTATGTTGTTCATTATTTCCCCTAGATGAGTGAGATCATGTGCTATTATAAATACACTTATAAGAACCGAAAATGAGACAAGCAATAATGGTTATGGTGACAGGCAAATGAATCAGTGTGTAGTGAGTTTCTTTCTGGGCCAACAGTTCTTTTGAGGCCCAATTACAATGTCCAACAGTTCCTTATGTGTACATGTCAGCACTGACATTTCAGTTCTGGATGGAGGAAAAATGGTGGTAATGCAGGTCCGACACTGTCTGGTTTGGTCCTGGGCAACCTGCAGTGATGCACAGCTGCTAACTGCTAGTATGGGAAGGCCACTTCAGCATCTTCCATCTCTGGATTGCTTCTCTTCTGTCTTCATGGCTGAAGTAGTCCTGTCGATTCCTCTCTCTTGCTGGAATCCACATGGTCTCAGAGTTGTTTTCTGAAAATATACAAACATATTCTCGACCAAAAGTTAATAAAGGGATATTTTCTATAAATTTGACTGGGAATCCTTTTTCATTTTTGCCCAAATGATTTTCCTCTGGCTTGTGTTGACAACTTGTGTGTTTTTGATGGGTGTCTAGCTTTTAGCCTTACAATTAATTTTCTAAAGTATTAATTTTCTAGATGTAATTTACTTACAGGATATATTTCCTTACATGATATTCTTCTACTATCCCCTCCTTTTATGATTTAAATGTTAGGAGGCTTTTGAAAATTTTATAGTGTAGTCTTGATGGCTTTTAAATTTTAATTTTTTGCACTATAATGTTACTGTTTTAG
Source organism: Ia io (assembly GCA_025583905.1). Lineage (NCBI taxonomy): Eukaryota > Metazoa > Chordata > Mammalia > Chiroptera > Vespertilionidae > Ia > Ia io. Next base: position 2,805,540 of record JAJQQW010000025.1, on the reverse strand, counting down.
GTTCATTACATGGTGCACAATTTTATCATGAGATGAAGTACCAATAAAAATTTTAGTTAACACTTTAGGAACACCTTTTTGTCCAGTCCAATTAATTTTTCTAGAATATTCACTTGTTTCAACTAGCCAATTTAAATTTGCCTGAAAACTTGACTACTGTTTTACTGTCAATTTTTATATTCTAACAACAATCTTATTTTACCCTGTAAATATTGGTGGAAGGGATTATTTGCCTTCTGAGTAGGTCCTGAGTATTCCTGGTGGTAGGCTGGATTTAGATATTGTAAACCCACTTCCCCACACCATGGGTACAAGACCACTCAAACAATTCTTGTTGGAATGAGAGGGCAGCTGCTGTCGGCCAAGTCTCTGTCGGTTACCTGGGTCCTGATCTGAGCTGGGAATGGGAAGCACGAAGCAGCCATGGGGGCAGGAGACCTCCATCAGAAAGGGCTAGGGTTCAAGCCCCTGCAATGTTGGGAGGGTGAGGGTCTGTGCCCCACCTCTGTTGATCCCCAAATTCTCTCCTGATGGCCCCTCTGCGACTGTGCCTGTCTTAGGTTGTTCCTTCCTTGAGGAATCTTACCCATCTCTGGCTAACCAGCCATCCTCTGGGGCCTAGCAGAGTGACGTTAGGTTCAGTTTTTGTCTCCTTGGTAGCCTATGCCCCCATGGCCTCCATGCCCAGAACCTGCCTTGGGATCCCCTCGCCTGCTGGCGGGGCCCCAGCACTGATCACATATCTTGTGAAACCCAGGTTTCTTCTCCAGGGAGTGCTCAGTTTGCCCCACTGGGTGAGAGACAGATCCATGGCACCAGTCATCAAAAGACTTCAACCTCGACATGAGCAGAGAACTCATGCAATAGATGTGAGCAATTGAATTGTGAGAAGAGGGCCTCTCATGCCCTAAAGGGTAAAAGGCATCAATATAGAATGCTCAGGTGCCTTCCCAGGAGGCCCTCTACATAATGAAAAGTATTAAATCCTTACATGTCCTTTGTAAATTGCTTCCAGACATTCAAAGAATTAGTTTGTACATTTGATTGGGAAAATTTTATATTATGCTGTAGTAATTGTAGAGTATCAAGAGATGTGTTCAGTTTGTCTCCAAGCACCAAACAGATGATATTTTTTTCCCCCAAGGGTGTGAGGAACAATTATAAGTATGGGGGTGATCCAAATCTGGGAAAAATTTTAATGATAGTGTAGATTAATATCATGTCAGGAAATTCTTTGTTCTAGTCCCTGGCAATTCCCTTTCAAACTGGCCGTCCATTTATTTTTATATAGACAAGGTCTTAGTTACATTTTGTGCACCTCTACCAGGGGCATGTAGTGATAGTAGTGACACCTTTTTGTTGGTGTCCACACAAACCAGAAACCTCTCTTTAATTGTACACACAAAGGGGCATTGTTTTGATTTTGTGTCATACAAAAGGGAAGCTGGGTGGAGACCCCTGTGTATTTATACTTTCTTGCCCCACCCATGGACCTCCTGGATGACCAAGGTGTTTGGTATTGTTGGTAACTACATTAGTCAGGGGATCAGCCCACATAAGGGCTCTCACCCCTGAAGGGTCAGGAGCATAAGACCAAAATACTTACCCTCTTGTCCCAGGTATAATTACCATACATCTGATGATTGCTAGCATTGCTATAAAGGCGTTCTCAGGCATTCTTGGGTTTCTGGTTACCTCACAATTTCTTCCCTGAGGTTTGATGTTCTAATTGATGTTTCTCTGTTTCTGGATCTATTTTCCCCCCATCAGTTTATATTGTTCATTATATTCCACAAATGAGAGAGATCATGTGATATTTATCTTTATCTGCCTGGCTTATTTCACTAAGCATAATGTTCTCCATTTCCATCAATATAGTTGCAAATGGTAAGAGCTCCTTCTTTTTTTACTGCAGCGTAGTATTCCATTATGTAGATGTACCACAGTATTTTAATCCACTCATCTGCTGATGGGCACTTAGGCTGTTTCCAAATCTTAGCTATGGTGAATTGTGCCGCTATGAACAAAGGTGTGCATATATCCTTTCTGATTGATGTTTCCAGTTTCTTGGGATATATTCCTAGAAGTGGGATCATTGGGTAAATGGGAGTTCTATTTTTAGTTTTGTAAGGAAACTCCATACTGTTCTCCACAGTGGCTGCAGCAGTCTGCATTCCCACCAGCAGTGCACGAGGTTTCCGTTTTCCCCACATCCTCTCCAGCACTTGTCATTTGTTGACTTGTTGATAATGGCCATTCTGACAAGTGTGACATGGTACCGCATTGTTGTTTTGATTTGCATATCTCTAATGATTAGTGATTTAGAGCAGGTTTTCATATGTCTCTTGTCCTTTCTTCTGTCTTCTTTCGAAAAGTGCTATTTAGATCAGTTGCCCATTTTTTGATTGGGTTGTTTGTCTTCTTTTTGTTAAACTGCATGAGTTCCCTGTAAATCTCGGAGATTAAACCCTTATCGTTGACATCATTGGCAAATATGTTCTCCCATGTTGTGGGCTTTCTTGTTGTTTTATTGATGGTTTCCTTTGCTGTGCAAAAGCTTGTTATTTTGATATAGTCCCTTTTGTTTATTTTCTCTTTAGCTCCCATTGCCGCAGGAGCAGTATCAGCGAAGAAGTTCTTTTGGCATATGTCAGCTATTTTTCTGCCTGTAGATTCCTCTAGTATTTTTTTGGTTTCCTGTCTTATGTTTAAGTCCTTGATCCATTTTGAGTTTATTTTTGTGTATGGTGTAAGTTGGTGGTCTAGTTTCATTTTTTTTGCATGTATCTGTCCAATTTTCCCAACACCCTTTGTTGAAGATACTGTCTTGACTCCATTGTATGTTCATGCCTCCTTTGTCAAATATTAATTGAGCATAGTGATTTGTATTGATTTCTGGGTTCTCTATTCTATTCCATTGATCTATATGTCTGTTCTTGTGCCCATACCAGGCAGTTTTGAGAACAGTGGCTTTGTAATACAGCTTGAAGTCGGGAATGGAGATCCCACCTACTTTGTTCTTCTTTCTCAAGTTTGCTTTGGCTATTCAGCCTCTTTTTTTTTTTTTTTTCCAGGTGAATTTTTGGAAAGTTCGTTCTAGGTCTGTGAAGTACGCCGTTGGTATTTTAATGGAAAGTGCGTTGAAATTATAGATTGCTTTGGGTAATATGGACATTTTGATGATGTTTATTCTACCAATCCATGAGCATGGTATGTCCTCCCTTCTGTTTATGTCTTCCTCTATCTCTTTTTTCAGTGTTGTGTAGTTTTCCGCATATAGGTCTTTTACCTCCTTAGTTAAGTTTATTTCTAGGTGTCTTGATTTTTTTGGTGTGATGGTAAATGGGATTGCTTTTTTAGTCTCTCTTTCTGTAAGTTCATTATTGGTGTATAAAAATGCCATAGTTTTTTTAGCACTTACTTTGTATCCTGCTACTCTGCCGAATTCATTGATTAAGTCTAGTTATTTTTTGATGGAGTCTTTAGGGTTTTCTATGTACAGTACCATGTCATCTGCAAATAAGGACAGTTTTACTTCTTTTCCAATTTGGATGCCTTTTATTTCTTCTTCTTGTCTGATTGCAATGGCTAGTATTTCCAACACTATGTTGAACAGGAGTGGTGAGAGTGGGCATCCCTGTCTTGTTCCTGTTCTTAGGGGAAATGGTTTTAGTTTTTGCCCATTGAGTATGATGTTGGCTGTGGTTTGTCATATATGGCTTTTCTGATTTTGAGGTATGATCTTCTATTCCCAGCTTGTTGAGTGTTTTTTTCAAGTAAGGGTGTTGGATTTTGTCAGATGTTTTTTCTGCATCAATTGATATGACTATATGGTTTTTATGTCTCAATTTGTTTATGTGATGTATAACGTTTATTGATTTGTGGATATTGTACCATTGTTGCATCCCAGGAATAAATCCTACTTGGTCGTGGTGTATGATCTTTCGGATGTACTGCTGGATTCGATTTGCTAGAATTTTGTTGAGGATTTTTCATCTATGTTCATTTGGGATATTGTCCTGTAATTTTCTTTCATTGTGTTATCTTTATCTGGTTTTGGTATTAGGGTGCTGCTGGCTTCATCGAAGGAGCTTGGAAGTGTTCCTTCTTGAATTTTCTGGAATAGTCTGAGGAGGATAGGTTTTAGCTCTTCCTTGAATGTTTTATAAAACTCCCCTGTGAAGCCCTCTGGCCCGGGCTTTTGTTTGCTGGAAGCTTTTTGTTAACTGCTTCAATTTCTTCCATAGTTATCAGCCTATTGCGATTTTTAGTCTCTTCCAGAGTAAGTTTTGGAAGGTTGTGTTTTTCTAGGAATGTGTCCATTTCCTCCAGGTTGTCTAGTTTGTTGGAGTAGAGTTTTTCATAGTACTTTTTGACAATCCTTTGTATTTCCGTGGGGTCTGTTGTTATTTCATGTCTTTCATTTCTGATTTTGTTTATTTGGGTACTCTCTCCTTGCTTTGGTGAGCCTGGCTAGAGGTTCATCAATCTTGTTTATCCTTTCCAAGAACCAACTGTTGGTTTGTTGATCTTATGTATTGTTTTTTTGGTCTCTATGTCATTCATTTCTGCTCTGATCTTTATTATTTCCTTTATTCTGCTCATTGTGGGCTTTTCTTGTTGGTCCCTTTCCAATTCTTTGAGTTGTTGAGTTAGATGATCTATTACCATTTTTTCTTGTTTTTTTCAGGTAGGCCTGTAGAGCTATACACTTCCCTCTCAGGACTGTTTCATTGTGTCCCATAGGATTTGCAATGTTGTGTTTTTTGTAATTAGTCTCCAGGATGTTTTTAATTTCTTCTTTGATCTCATTGATAACCCAATCATTATTTAGTAGCATGCTATTCAGTTTCCAAGTTTTGAATTTTTTGGAATGTTTTTATTGTAGTTTATTTCTAATATTATGCCATTGTGGTCTGAGAAAATGCTTGATATGATTTTTGAATTTGGCGAGACTTTGCTTGTTACCCAATATGTGGTCTATTTTTGAAAATTTCCCATGTGCACTTGAGAAGAACATATATTCCATGGCTTTGGGGTGAAATACTCTGAAGATGTCAATTAGGTCCATCTGATCTAGTGTGTCATTTAGAATTGCTGTTTCTTTGCTGATTTTTTGTCCGGAGGATTTATCCATTGATGTCAGTGGTGTATTGAAGTCCCCTACTAAGATTGCATTGATGTCGATCTATCCCTTGATATGTTCCAGCAGATTTTTTATGTATTTGGGCGCTCCTGCGTTGGGTGCATATATGTTTACCAGAGTTATATCTTCTTGCTGGATTGCTCCCTTTAGTATTATGTAGTGGCCTTCCTTATCTCTTATTAAGCCTTTACTTTGAGGTCTATTTTATCTGAAATAAGTATCACAACCCCAGTTTTTTTCCTCATTTCCATTTGCCTGAAAAATATTTTTCCATCCCTTCACTCTCAGTCTGTGTGAGTCTTTTGCTCTAAGGTGGGTCTCTTGTAGACAGCAAATATATGGGTCATGTTTTCTTATCCATTCAGCTACACTATGTCTTTTTATTGGTGCATTTAATCCATTTACATTTACTGTTATTATTGATAAGTACCTGTTTGTTGACATTTTTTCCTTAGTGTTTGTGTTTCTCCTTGCCTTTCCCTTTCTTCTTTTTACAGCAGCCCCTTTAGCATTTCTTGCATTGCTGGTTTGGTAGTGATGAACTCTCTTAGCCCTTTTTTGTCTGTGAAGCTTCTGATTCCACCTTCAATTTTGAATGATAGCCTTGCTGGGTATAGATTCTTGGATTCAGTCCCTTGTTTTGCATCACTCTGTATGTTTCATTCCATTCCCTTCTGGCCTGGTGTGTTTCTGTTGAGAAATAAGTTGATATTCTGATAGGAGATCCCTGGTAGGTATCTTTCTGTTTCTCTCTGGCAGCCTTTAAGATTCTTGCTTTGTCGTTGGTGTTCGTCAATTTAATTATGATGTGTATTGGTGTTTAACTTGTTTGGGACTCTGTGTACTTCTTGGACTTGGATAGTTTTTTTCTTGACAATATCAGGGAAGTTGTCTGTCATTTTTTCTAACAGGTTTTCTATTCCTTGCTTCTCTTCCTCTCCTTCTTTTATCCCTATTATTCCAAGGTTGTTTCATTTTGTGTTGTCCCAAACCTCCCTTAGGCTCTCCTCTTGCTTTTTAAGTCTTCTTTCCAGTTGCTGCTGTGTTTGTGTGTTTTTTCCTACCTTGTCTTCTAATTCGCTGATTTGGTCCTCAGCCTCTTCTACTCTACTCTTTAAGCCTTCCATTGTGTTCTTTATTGCAGCTATGTCGTTCTTCATCTCCTCTTGGTTTCTTTTAATGTTGGTGACATTTTCATTTAGCTCCTTATAGTTTTCATTGAGTTGTGTGTATTTGTCATCCATCTGTTTAAACATCCTTATAACGAATACTCTGAATACTTTCTCTGTTAAGCTGCTAGCCTCAAGTTCATTTAACTCCCTTTCCGTTGATTCCTCTTTTTCCTCCCTTTGGGAATTTCCTTTTTTTCCCCCCATGTTTTCCTGTTATTTTTTAATTGTAGATCCCCTTGCTTTGCTACCCAGGTTCTTTTGGGGATGGTGCTACTGGTGTAATCTCTCAGTTCTCCTGGGCTTCATAATCTAGTGTAGCTCACTACTTGAGCTACTTGGGTTCTCTTCATGTAGGCCTGCAAGCTTGAGAGGCACAACTGTGGTGTCTAAAAGTCAGCAGTTATGGAGTGTCCCAGTTTTTGCTGTCTTGCACCCTTAGTTGAAATCGCGTGTGTCTATTGGGAACTCACAGTGGCACCCAGGAACCGTCTGTTGGGAGAGCTTCCAGTGGCTCCCACTAGCACCCTGTGTGTAGATGTGCTCAGGGTGCCTGCCTGTTGTAAATTCGCTTCTGTGGAGGTGTGTTTGCAGGGGCACAGCTCTGACGCACCTTGAGAGACTCTGGCACTGAAGTTAAACAGCTAGGGTGTATGTGGGAAGTTATTCAGGAGAAAGTAGTTTAGAGTTTTTGCTGGGGGGCAGTGCATCCTCGGCTGTACAGAATCACACTCAGCAGGGGGTCAAAGCAGCTCCCCAGAGGACCTTGTGGATATATGGGCTCAGGGCGCGTTCCCTTGCTGTGGCCATGAGTTTGCCTTCCCTTGAGTGTTCGCAAACCTGTGCGCTCCCAGCAAACGCAAGCTCTGATACACCCTGGCCCCTGAAGTTGCACCGCCTGGGTGTCCATGACAGTTATTTAGGAAGAGGCAGTTCAGAGATTCTACTGCAGGGCCTCGCACTCTTGACTGTGCAGAATCACCCCCTCAGGGGAACTAAGTGGTTCCCAAGCACTGCCTGGGTAGTGGAGCGCCTGGGTGCCTAAGGGCTGGGGACGTGGTGAATTCTGAGTTCAGGCGCTGGGGAGGGGGAGGTTGTACTTACTGCTTTCAGTAGCGCACTTTTTTGGAGGTGGAGGTCTCAGGGTTCACGCATCTGCAGCTGGGGTGTCAGGTCTTCTACCAGAGTGGCTGTAGCGTCCAGGTTAGCTTCTGAGACCAGAGTGGGTGGTGGTAAAGTTAGGATTCTAGTCTCTAGCAGTTCCGTTCTTAAAGATGTCGGGGTCTCTTTGCCACTGGTGTCCTCCCTGGAGTGTTTGCAGTGGCCGCGGGGTTTTGCCAACCAAGACTGCCTGGATTGGATGCCGCCTGGAAGAAATGCAGGGTCTAACTGTCCCTATTTCACTCACACACACACCCACACACGTCCAGACACACCTCTATCACTCCTTCACTCGATCACACACTCACCCTCCCTACCTACCTGCCTGTCGCCATTGTCCAAGTGGCATAGTCTACTTTAATTGTTTTTCCATCCACAGACTAAAATGAGTACCCAAATAATATCAATACTACATAACATTTAAACTGAACAAATGAACAACTGCTTGAAACCTACAAATTACAACTAAAATCAAGATCTACCTCAAATTCTTATCCCAAATAAAACATTTTCTTTAAAAAAATGATTGAGTCTTTTTTCATGGTAAGTCTATGAAAAATTTCATTACTAACAAACTTCCATTAAGACATTCAACACAGATTTTATTATCCATATATGTTGCTTAAGAAAAGTCCTCCAAAGGCCTCTAGTAATAAGGACTAAAATATCTCATATTCCAGGAGAAAACATATAAAATTCTCCCTAGTTTTATAATAGGCTTTTTATTGGTTTTCTGGAGAGAGAGGAAAGGGGAGGGATAGAGAGATAGAAACATCAATGATAGAGAAACCTTCTGATCAGTTGCCTCCTGAAATGTTCCATACTGGCGATCCAGCCAGCTCCCCTGGCATATGTCCTCCCTGGCAATGGAAGAGGAGAGATCTTGGTTCATGGCTCATTGCTCAACCATTGTGCAACACAGACTGGGCAATGTGGATTACTTTTTAGGATGTATATGTTACTTCATTTATGTATTGCCAACTTCTATTTCATTTTTTAAGCCCAGCGAACTTACCTAAACTGCTTGATTTTTAAAACAAATAAATCAGACTTTCATTCAAAATGATTAGGCATTTTATCCCCAGTCTTTTACTTTTACTATTTATTCAGTTAATGACAGAAATAAAAATTCCCAGTATGACTACAATCTGTATGTACATATTTCTGATCTGTTTATCCATTCTATTTTTCAATAGGACCCTTGCACTATTTTCAGTATTTTTACCTTACTACGCTGTTTTAAGTCAAATGTGTTCCTACGAAAGCAACCCATCTTGAAGGGGAGAGCTGCTGTGACTAGGTGACCAGCCTTACCACCACGCATATGGCCCTCAGACATCACCCAGGAACCTAGAGCAACTCCGGCCAAAAACCTGCTATTGTGGCTGCAGACCCTCAGACACCAGGACTCCAGCTGCCCACTGGAGGCCTCCTGTGAGTCTTTGAGTGCATGAATGTCCCGCCTACCCAACTCCATGGCCAAAGGCCCCAGAATTCTGGCACCTGGGCTCTCCAGTTACAGCAAAAATGGGAATAAAAAGAAACAACACACAAAGTAAAGAAAAGAGGAATTGCCAGAAGAGGAAATAAATGAAATGGAGGCAAATCAGTATGTCATAAAAGGAATACAGAATAAGGGTCATACAGAATGAATTTGAAACCCACAACATATGTATCAAGGGAAAATCGAATTTATTATAGCTACAATAAAAAACACGATGGAAGGTTTCACCAATAGATTAGAAGAACAGAGGACCAAATTGGTGAGTTAGAAGACAAGGCAGACAAACACATCTTGAACAAGACAAACACTTCTTGAACAACACAATCTGAATAGCAACTTGAGGAAAAATTAGAAATCAGGAGGAGATCCTTATGAAGCTTTGAGACAACATGAAAAGAAGAAACCATCAATAACAACACAAAAAACAAAGAAACAAAAAACAAGAAAGCTCACTGCATGGGAGAATATATTTGCCAATGTTATAACTGATAAAGGCCTTATCTCAAAAATGTATAGGGAAGTAACCCATCTAAATAAAAGTATGATATACAAGCCAATCAAAAAATGCACATGGAACTTAAATAGACCCTTTGCAACAGTGGACATACAAAAGGCCAAGAGACATATTAAAACATTCTCAAAGTCCCTAATCTTTCAAGAGATGCAAATCAAATAATAATGAGATACCTACCATCTTACACTTGTCAGAATGTCTATCATCAACAAACAACAAGTGCTGGCGAATATGTGGAGAAAAAAAAATAACCCTATTGCACTGTTGTTGGGATGCAGACTGGTGCAACCACTGTGGAAAACAGTATGGAGTTTCCTCAAAAATTTAGATGGGAAATTCCATCTGACCCAGTACTCCCCCAACTAGAGATATATACCAAGAAATGAGAAAAAATAATCAGAAAGGATATATGTCCCCCTAGTTTATAGCAGCACAGTTTATAATAGAAAATATTTGGAAACAGCCTAAGTGCCCATTGGAAGATGAGTGGATTAAACACTGTGGGGGTACATCTACATAAACAGAATACTATACTGCAGTAAAAAGGAAAGAACTCTTACCATTCCAGAAAGCATAGAAGGGCACTGAGGCAATTATGCTAATCAGAGTAAGCTATGCAGAGAAAGAAAAATTTCACATTACCTCACTCATTTGTGGAATATAATGAATAATATAAACTGATCAACAACAATAGATCCAGAGACAGAGAAGTGTGGGACTCACTGTCAGACCTCAAAGGGAAGGCTTGGGGGTTGGGGGTGGGTAAGAGATCAACCAAAGGACTTGTATGAATGCAAATAAGCATAACCAAAGGACACAGACACTAGGGAAGTGAGGACATGTGATGGTGGTGTGTTTAGCCAGGGAGATCACAATGGGGGAAAAGGAGACATATGTGATACTATGTGTAATATTTGAAACAATAATTTAAAAAACGAGTTCCTAGATATAAAACTTTTAAATATAGTACTTCAATTAATGTACATACCTAAATTCCCCAATCTCCCAATAAATTCATGTTGTTTGATCTTTTAGCCAAATCAACATAACTTGTGTAAACAAACTCAGCCATTGTAATTGCTCCATATAAAACTCTTTGGATGTCTGGCACTATTTTTGCAAACAAATCTGAAGTCATGTATTCCACCAAGATGTCTGGCAATGATGAGCCCTGACACAAACTAAAAAGCCACAAGACATAGTTCCCACCTTAAGGAATCACTTGAGGTTTCTGAGTCCAAAATATTTCCACATATGTATGCACCACTGCCTCCTTCCCAATGTTTGAGATTCAGCATACATCCTTTGATCCCCTTAATTTTATAAATAAAAACACTACCTCCTGATCATACTCCCTCTAAAAATAATTACCTCCCATATTTTCCTCTTATCTTTTTTGTGCATGATTTTACTTATTTACTTTTCCTTGCATATTTCTTATTTTTACCATATAAATAAGTGCACAATAAATGAGGATTTTGGCTTATTCAGAATCATTATGCAGCACACTGTGTAGGCTACTAAATATCACTTGAAAGAAGACATCTATCTAATAATATGGTAATATGCAAATTAGATGGGATGCCATCAATAATAACACATCAGCAGGATATGTGCTCAGCAGTGGCTAGAAGGCAGAGATTTGAAGCATTGGGAAGGGGCAGGGGAGGAGGGGCCCAGTGGAGGGCAGCATGTACTCTCCACATGGCGGGGGCTGTGAGCACTCCTGATGGCTGCTGCTGCTTGCCCAGAAGGACCACAGATTCCTTCTCCAAGTGTCAGCAGAGATGCTCTGCAGGGAAACTTCTGCACCAGTAGTGAAGGCAGGTGAGTGAGTGAAAGCCCAACAGCAAAGGCAGGTGAGCGAAGGAAAGCCCGGCAGTGAAGGCAGGTGAGTGAGTGAAAGGCCAGCAGTGAAGGCAGGGTGGGTGAAGGAAAGCCCAGCAACAAAGGCAGGTGAGGGTGAGGGAAAGCCCAGCAGCAAGGCAGGTGAGTGAGTGAAAGTCCAGCAGCAAAGGGAGGTGAGAGCGTAGGAAATACCAGCAGTAAAGGCAGGTGATTGAGTGAATGAAAGCCGAGAAAGCAGGTGAGTGATGGAAAGCCGAGCAGCAAGGTGAGGTGAGAGGGGAGTGAGTGAAAGTCCAAAAAGCCCCAGCAGCAAAGGCAGGTGATTGAGTGAATGGCAGCAAGGCAGGTGAGTGAAAGCCCAGCAGTGAAGGTAGGTGAGTGCGAGGGAAAGCCCAGCAGCAAGGCAGGCAGGTGAGTGAATGAAAGCCCAGCAGCGATTGCAGGTGAGTGAGTGAAAGCCCAGCAGTGAAGGTAGGTGAGTGAGTGAAAGCCCAGCAGTGAAGGGAGGTGAGTGAATGAAAGCCCAGCAGCAAAGTCAGGTGAGTGAGTGAAAGCCCAGCAGTGAAGGGAGGTGAGGGCAGGGGAAAGCCCAGCAGCAAAGGCAGGTGAGGGCAAGGGAAAGCCCAGCAACAAAGGCAGGTAAGGGAAAGTCTGAGCTCCATGGAAAAGAGCTCTTGGCCTGGACACACCGCACCATGGCCTCCAGCACCGCAGGTAAGGGGTTCTGAGAAGGGCAGCTCCTTCTTGCAGCTCCTCAAATTCCCAGGCAGCCTCCATCGCCCCTTCGGTCAGGGTCGGGAATTGGTGGTGGCCTCCAGGTGTCCAGGCAACCAATGTAGGGCATTTCCCCTAGCAGTTGGACCAAGTTATCCAGGGCCAGAGGGAGACCTTCACCCTCCTCTACAGCTAGAACACTGGAAGGTGTGGTCTGCCCATCACCGGATGAGTGTACCCAATTGGTTAAGTATTGGTCAAGTGGCTGATAGCCACTGCCACTTGCAAAGGGCCAACCTGGGGCTCTGGCAAGCCACCGATGGCCACTGCTGCTTGCCCAGGGTCTGCCCGGGGCTCTGGCAAGCCAATGATGGCCACTTCTGCTTGCCCAGGGCCTGCCTGGGGCTCCAGCAAGCCATTGATGGCTGCTGCAACTGTGAGGGCCTGAGGTCAGGCATTGAGGGCCAGGCGAGGTTCAGGCAAGCCACAGTGGCTAGGGTGGCCGAGCCTCAGGCAGCCTTGCAGCTGGCTATAGCAACAGCAGAGGCATTATGGGTGTGTTGCCTTCACTGATCGCAGGTTCACCTCCTGCAGAGAAAGGTCAGAGACAGCAGCAGCAAGGGGATGATGGGGGCGGTGCTGTCCCTTGATCAGCGGGAAGCCTTCCACAGAAGGAGGCCAGACTGCAGCTTAGGCATTCTGCCATCAGTAGGGCATCCCTTGCGAGCTCTAGGATTGTGAGAAGGGGCTGGCAGGGATGAGGGATCCCAAGCCAGTGCCCAAATTCCGTGCACCAGGCCTCTAGTCTATATATATAAACTAGAGGCCATGATGCACAAAATTCATACATGGGGGGTGTCCCACAGCCCAGCCCGCACCCTCTCCATCTTGAACATCCATCTCACAATCCAGGACTACTGGCTCCCAACCCCTTGCCTGCCTCTGCCTGATTGCCCCTAACCACTTCTGCCTGCCAGCCTGATCACCCCCTAACCACTCCACTACCAGCCTGATCGATGCATAACTTCTCCCCAACCAGCCCAATAGACCCTAACTGCCCCCCCTTGAAGCCCTGGTCACCCCCAACTGCCCTCCCCTGTTGGCCCGGTCACCTTTAACTGCCCTCCCCTGCAGGACTGCTCCCCACAACTGTCCTCCCGTGCAGGCCTGGTCCCCCAATAACTCCCCTCCCTTGAAGGACTGGTCTCCCCCAACTGCCTACCTCTGCAGACCTAGTATCCCCCAACTGCCCTCCTCTGCTGGCCAGGTCACACCTAGCTGCCCTCCCTGCTGGCCTGATCGCCCACAACTGCCCTCCCCTGCAGGCCTGGTCCTCCGCAACGGCCCTCCCCTGCAAACCTGGTCCCCCAAACTGCCCTCCCCTGCTGGCCTATTCCCACCCATCTGCCCTCCAATGTAGGCAGTCCCCCGTTCTCCCCTAACTGCCCTCCCTGATCGCCTTGCCCCCCCATGCAGGCCTGAGTCCACCCTGTCCTCCACTGCAGGCGTGGTCCCCCCCAACTGCTCTCTACTGCAGGCCTGGTTCCTTCCCCGCAACTGCCCTCTACTACAGGCCTGGTCCCCCTGCCAACTACGCTCCCCTGCAAACCTGGTACCCCCAAACTGCTCTCGTCTGCAGGCCTGCCCCCCAAACTTCCCTCATCTGCATGTCCGGTCACCCCTAACTGCCCTCCCTGCTTGCCTGATCAACCACAAGTGCCCTCACCTGAAGGCCTGGGTCCCCCACAACTGCCCTCCCTTGCTAGCCTGGTCACTCCCAACTGCCCACAACTGCCCTCCCTCCTGGCCATCTTGTGGTGGACATCTTGTGTCCACATGGGGGCAGCCATCTTTGACCACATGGGGGAGGCCATCTTTTGTCTTGGAGTTATGGTGAATATTCATATTACCCTTTTATTAGATAGGATAAAAGGCTAAGTGACCATCCAACTGTCCAACTGTTCCCTATTATGTGCAATGACCACCAGGGAGCAGATGCTCAATGCAGGAGCTGCTGAGCTGCGATGACTTGGCAGCTGAATTTTCTGGCGATGCACCCTGAAACTAGAGAGGAGAGAGCCTGATTCTGGGGTGCATTACCCAAGAACCACCCTCTCACAATCTGGGACCCTATGGGGATGTTGGAGCCAGTTTGGGCCTGATACCCACAGGCCAGGCCTATGGACCCACCGGCCAGGGGGAACCCTGCTCACTCTGCACATGACCTTTGAGCCATGGCACTACCACAGGTGCTGCTGACCTGAGGGACCTTGGAAGGTTGGCTCCAAGGCATGTCTGGCCCATCTTGCCCAGTCCAGCCCTGTGGCCACACTCCAATTAATTCCCTTTCAATAGGCAGGAATCCTTGCACCTGGAACACTAGTTTAGGAATGATATCTACACAAAGTACATTTTCTTGTGCTTAGGACCTAGGAAAAACATCAATTATTCTTCATAAATCAAATAAATGTAATTCTGAACTTCTGAACTCAACAAAAATCATGAGCCAAATCCAACTACTGGCTGCAACCCAACCCTAAAAGATAAAGGTAAATAGGTTAATATGTACTAACCTCCTTCAAAGTGTCATAAACTAAGCTCTCCAAATGAAGGACAGGGACATAAGTGAGTTATGTACTAGAAGTTACTGAAGGATCAACAACTTCATATATGGTATAATGATTATATACACAAATTAACTTAAATATAAGATTAAGAAATTGTAGCAAAAGAACAAACTTTGGTTATTGATGTAGAAATCTGCATATGTTTCCTTGTCCTGGGGAAGAGTGATTCTTAATAAATCCAAAAGAACAAGGCTAAAATAATGGTAGGATGTATTGGAAATGTCTGAAAATATAATAGAACCAAAGAATATATGTACCCAAAAAGAGGCCATAATGGAGTGACTTTGAGAGATACTTGAGCAACAAGTACCAACAACTTTCAAGGATATAGGACATTCTTACATTGGCTAGACTTTAAGATCTAGGAACAATAACACTATTTCCTTCACTAGTGCATTGAAGACTCAATAAAAGAAACTCTCTGGGAGAGGAAGATGGCGACTGGCAGGGAGGTAGGGAGGGAGAGTGTGTGAGGGAGTGAAGGAGTGATAGAGTTGTGTGTGGACGCCTGTGGGTGTGTGTGTGAGTGAAATAGGGACAGTTAGACCCTGCAGTTCTTCCAGGGGGCTTCCAATCCAGGCAGTCTTGGGGTAGCAAATATTCTTTGGTTCTGCAAACACTATTGGGAGGACACCAGTGGCACAGAGACCCTGCCATCTTTAAGCCTTGTTCTGCTAGAGACTAGAATCCTAAATTACCACCACCCAGTCGGGTCTCGGAAGCAAACCTGGTCACTACAGCCACTCTGGTAGAAGACCTGCCACCCCAGATGGCAGATGCGCAAACCCTGAGAGGGAGTTCACCTCCAAAAGTGCTCCGTGAAAGCAGTAAGTACAACCTCCCCCTCCCCAGCGCCTGAAATCAGGATTTAGACCCTGCAGTTCCCAGGGGGCCCATAGGCACCCAGGCACTCCACTACCCAGGCACTGCTTGGGAACCACTGAGAGCCCCCCAGGGGGTGATTCTGCACAGTCAAGGGTGTGAATTGCTGCAGTAGAATCTCTGAACTGTCTCTTCCTAAATAAACTGCCCACGTACACCCCACTCTGGTGCAACTTCAGGGCCAGGGTCCCTCAGAGCTTTGTGCAGGTGGGATGCTGCCACCAAGTACAACCTCACACTCAAGCGCGGGAAACTCAAGGCCACAGCAAGAGAAGGAACCCTGAGCCCATATATCCACAGGGTCCTCTGGGGAGCTGCTTTGAGCCCCTGCTGGGTGTGATTCTGTACAGCCAAGGACGCGCTGCCCCACAGCAGAAACTCTGAACTCCTTTCTCCTGAATAACTTCCCACATACACCCTAGCTGTTTAACTTCAGTGCCAGGTTCCCTCAAATTACATCAGAGCTGTGTGCCGGAGGGCACAAAACCAGTTCATGCACACTCCAGAGCAGGTAAACTCACGGCCACAGCAAGGGAAGGCACCCTGAGCCCATATATCTACAGGGTCCTCTGGGGAGCTGCTTGGAGCCTCTGCTGGGTGTGATTCTGTACAGCCAAGGACGCGCTGTTCCACAGCAGAAACTCTGAACTCCTTTCTCCTGAGTAACTTCCCACCTACACCCTAGCTGTTTAACTTCAGTGCCAGGGCCCCTCAGAGTGCATCAAAGCTCTGCGCCTGCAAACACACCTCCAAAGAAGCGAATTTACAACAGGCAGGCACCCTGAGCCCATCTACACACAGGGTGCTAGTGGGAGCCACTGGGAGCTCTCCCAACAGACGGTTCCTGAGTGCCACTGTGAGTCCCCACTAGACACGCAAGCGATTTCAACTAAGGGTGCAAGACAGCAAAAACTGGGACACTCCACTCCATAGCTGCTGACTTTTAGACACCACAGTTGTGCCTCTCAAGCTTGCAGGCCTACATGAAGAGAACCCAAGTAGCTCAAGTAGGGAGCTACACTAGATTACCAAGCCCAGGAGAACTGAGAGATTACACCAGTAGCACCATCCCCAAAAGAACCTGGGTAGCAAAGCAAGCGGATCTACAATTAAAACATTACAGGAAAACATGGGGGGAAAAAAAGGAAATTCCCAAAGGGAGGAAAAAGAGGAATCAACGGAAAGGGAGTTAAATGAACTTGAGGCTAGCAGCTTAACAGAGAAAGAATTCAGAGTATTCATTATAAGGATGTTTAAACAGATGGATGACAAATACACACAACTCAATGAGAACTATAAGGAGCTGAATGAAAATGTCACCAATATGAAAAGAAACCAAGAGGAGATGAAGAACGACATAGCTGCAATAAAGAACACAATGGAAGGCTTAAAGAGTAGAGTAGAAGAGCTTGAGGACCCATCAGCGAATTAGAAGACAAGGTAGGAAAAAACACACAAACACAGCAGCAACTGGAAAGAAGACTTAAAAAGCAAGAGGAGAGCCTAAGGGAGCTTTGCGACAACACAACACGAAAACAACCTTTGAATATAGGGATTAAAGAAGGAGAAGGAAGAGAAGCAAGGAATAGAAAACCTGTTAGAAAAAAAAATGACAGAAAACTTCCCTGATATTGTCAAGAAAAAAAAAACTATCCAAGTCCAAGAAGTACACAGAGTCCCAAACAAGTTGAACCCCAAAAGACCGACACCAAGACACATCATAATTAAATTGACGAACACCAACGACAAAGCAAGAATCTTAAAGGCTGCCAGAGAGAAACAGAAAGTTACCTACAAGGGATCTCCTATCAGAATATCAACTGATTTCTCAACAGAAACACACCAGGCCAGAAGGGAATGGAATGAAATATACAAAGTGATGCAAAACAAGGGACTGAATCCAAGAATACTATACCCAGCAAGGCTATCATTCAAAATTGAAGGTGGAATCAGAAGCTTCACAGACAAAAAAGGGCTAAGAGAGTTCATCACTACCAAGCCAGCAATGCAAGAAATGCTAAAGGGGCTGCTGTAAAAAGAAGAAAGAGAAAGGCAAGAAGAAACACAAACACTAAGGAAAAATATGTCAACAAACAGGTACTTATCAATAATAACAGTAAACGTAAATGGATTAAATGCACCAATCAAAAGACATAGGATAGCTGAATGGATAAGAAAACATGACCCATATATTTGCTGTCTACAAGAGACCCACCTTAGAGCAAAAGATTCACACAGACTGAGAGTGAAGGGATGGAAAAATATTTTTCAGGCAAATGGAAATGAGAAAAAAGCTGGGGTTGCGATACTTATATCAGATAAAATAGACCTCAAAGTAAAGGCCATAATAAGAGATAAGGAAGGCCACTACATAATACTAAAGGGAGCAATCCAGCAAGAAGATATAACTCTGGTAAACATATATGCACCCAACGCAGGAGCGCCCAAATACATAAAAAATCTGCTGGAAGATATCAAGGGAGAGATCGACATCAATACAATCATAGTAGGGGACTTTAATACACCACTGACATCAATGGATAAATCCTCCGGACAAAAAATCAGCAAAGAAACAGCAATTCTAAATGACACACTAGATCAGATGGACCTAATTGACATCTTCAGAGTATTTCACCCCAAAGCCATGGAATATACGTTCTTCTCAAGTGCACATGGGACATTCTCAAAAATAGACCACATATTGGGTAACAAGCAAAGTCTCCCCAAATTCAAAAAGATTGAAATCATATAAAGCATTTTCTCAGACCACAATGGTATAATATTAGAAATAAACTACAATAAAAACATTCCAAAAAATTCAAACACTTGGAAACTGAATAGCATGCTACTAAAAAATGATTGAGTTATCAATGAGATCAAAGAAGAAATTTAAAAAAATCCTGGAGACTAATGACAATAAAAATACAACATTGCAAATCCTATGTGACACAATGAAAGCAGTCCTGAGAGAGAAATGTATAGCTCTACAGGCCTACCTCTAAAAACAAGAAAAAATGGTAATAGATCATCTACCTCAACAACTCAAAGAATTAGAAAACGAGCAACAAGAAAAGCCCACAGTGAGCAGAATAAAGGAAATAATAAAGATCAGAGCAGAAATGAATGACATAGAGACCAAAAAAACAATACACAAGATCAACAAACCAAGAGTTGGTTCTTGGAAAGGATAAACAAGATTGATGAACCTCTAGCCAGGCTCACCAACAAGCAAAGAGAGAGGACCCAAATAAACAAAATCAGAAATGAAAGAGGTGAAATAACAACAGACCCCACAGAAATACAAAGGATTGTCAAAAATACTATGAACAACTCTACTCCAACAAACTAGACAACCTGGAGGAAATGGATACATTCCTAGAAAAACACAACCTTCCAAAACTGACTCAGGAAGAGACTAAAAATCTCAATAGGCTGATTACTATGGAAGAAATTGAAGCAGTCATCAAAAAGCTCCCAGCAAACAAAAGCCCGGGGCCAGACGGCTTCACAGGGGAGTTTTATGAAACATTCAGGGAAGAGCTAAAACCTATCCTCCTCAGACTATTCCAGAAAATTCAAGAAGAAGGAACACTTCCAAGCTCCTTCTATGAAGCCAGCATCACCCTAATACCAAAACCAGATAAAGATAACACAATGAAAGAGAATTACAGGCCAATATCCCTCATGAACATAGATGCCAAAATCCTCAACAAAATTCTAGCAAATCGAATCCAGCAATACATCAGAAAGATCATACACCACGACCAAGTAGGATTTATCCCTGGGATGCAAGGATGGTACAATATCCGCAAATCAATAAACGTGATACATCACATAAACAAATTGAGAGATAAAAACCATATAGTCATATCAATTGATGCAGAAAAAGCATTTGACAAAATCCAACACCCTTTCTTGATAAAAACTCTCAGCAAGCTGGGAATAGAAGGATCATACCTCAACATCAGAAAAGCCATATATGACAAACCACAGCCAACATCATACTCAATGGGCAAAAACTAAAACCATTTCCCCTAAGAACAGGAACAAGACAGGGATGCCCACTCTCACCACTCCTGTTCAACATAGTGTTGGAAATACTAGCCATTGCAATCAGACAAGAAGAAGAAATAAAAGGCATCCAAATTGGAAAAGAAGAAGTAAAACTGTCCTTATTTGCAGATGACATGATACTGTACATAGAAAACCCTAAAGACTCCATCAAAAAAATACTAGACTTAATAAATGAATTCGGCAGAGTAGCAGGATACAAAATAAATGCTAAGAAATCTATGGCATTTCTATACACCAATAATGAACTTACAGAAAGAGAGACTAAAAAAGCAATCCCATTTACCATCACACCAAAAAAATTAAGATACCTAGGAATAAACTTAACTAAGGAGGTAAAAGACCTATTCGCTGAAAACTACACAACACTGACAAAAGAGATAGAGGAAGACATAAACAGATGGAGGAACATACCATGCTCATGGATTGGTAGAATCAACATCATCAAAATGTCCATACTACCCAAAGCAATCTATAATTTCAATGCACTTCCCATTAAAATACCAATGGCATACTTCACAGACCTAGAACGAACTTTCCAAAAATTTATCTGGAATAAAAAAAGACCCCGAATAGCCACAGCAATCCTGAGAAAGAAGAACAAAGTAGGTGGGATCTGCATACCAGATTTCAAGCTGTATTACAAAGCCACTGTTCTCAAAACTGCCTGGTATTGGCACAAGAACAGACATATAGATCAATGGAATAGAATAGAGAACCCAGAAATTGATCCAAATCACTATGCTCAATTAATATTTGACAAAGGAGGCATGAACATACAATGGAGTCAAGACAGTCTCTTCAACAAATGGTGTTGGTAAAATTGGACAGATACATGCAAAAAAATGAAACTAGACCACCAACTTACACCATACACAAAAATAAACTCAAAATGGATCAAGGACTTAAACATAAGACAGGAAACCATAAAAATACTAGAGGAATCTACAGGCAGAAAAATCTCTGACATATGCCAAAAGAACTTCTTCGCTGATACTGCTCCTAGGGCAATGGAAGCTAAAGAGAAAATAAACAAATGGGACTACATCAAAATAACAAGCTTTTGCACAGCAAAGGAAACCATCAATAAAACAACAAGAAAGCCCACAACATGGGAGAACATATTTGCCAATGATGTCAACGATAAGTGTTTAATCTCCAACATTTATAGGGAACTCATGCAGCTTAACAAAAAGAAGATAAACAACCCAATCAAAAAATGGGCAACTGATCTAAATAGACACTTTTCGAAAGAAGACAGAAGGAAGGCCAAGAGACATATGAAAACCTGCTCTAAATCACTAATCATTAGAGAGATGCAAATCAAAACAACAATGTGGTACCATCTCATACCTGTCAGAATGGCCATTATCAACAAGTCAACAAATGACAAGTGCTGGCGAGGATGTGGAGAAAAAGGAACCCTCGTGCACTGCTGGTGGGAATGCAGACTGGTGCAGCCACTGTGGAGAACAGTGTGGAGTTTCCTTAAAAAACTAAAAATAGAACTCCCATTTGACCCAGTGATCCCAATTCTAGGAATATATCCCAAGAAACTGGAAACATCAATCAGAAAGGATATATGGACCCCTATGTTCATAGCAGCACAATTCACCATAGCTAAGATTTGGAAACAGCCTAAGTGCCCATCAGCAGATGAGTGGATTAAAAAACTGTGGTACATCTACACAATGGAATACTACGCTGCGGTAAAAAAGAAGGAGCTCTTACCATTTGCAACAATATGGATGGAGATGGAGAACATTATGCTTAGTGAAATAAGCCAGGCAGAGAAAGATAAATATCACATGATCTCACTCATTTGTGGAATATAATGAACAACATAAACTGATGGGGGGAAAAATAGATCCAGAAACAGAGAAACATCAATCAGAACGTCAAACCTCAGGGAAGAAATTGTGAGGTAACCAGAAACCCAAGAATGCCTGAGAACGCCTTTCTAGCCTCGCTAACAATCATCAGATGTATGGTAATTTTACCTGGGA
>JAJQQW010000025.1:2668082-2783798 GCA_025583905.1 Ia io | reverse complement strand
GGCCAACCTGGTCCTCGGGTTCAGCGGTGAGAAAGTGGTGGTCAGCTGTGGGGATAAGAGGTGATGCCCACTGAGAGGACAGGGTCCTGTCCCCCCGGGGTGTGTGTGTGTGTGTGTGTGTGTGTGTGTGTGTGTGTGTGTGTGTGTGAGAGAGAGAGAGAGAGAGTTCTCACCTGATGATGTGTTTGAGGGTTTCTTATCTTTGTTATTGATTGCCATTTCTGCTAGGACCTCAAAAGAAGGTGTGGCCAGATGGGGTATAATAGTTTCTGAGGAGGCTGAGGAGGGACCAGAGGCTAGAGCATGAGAGTCACTGCGCAGGTCTGAGCAGAGGGCTTCCTGCACCATGTCCACTCTGGTGAGTCAGGAGCCTAATGTGGTCCTCAAGGACTTGCAGGAGAAGGTCCCACAGAGAATTGTAATTTTTTCCTAAAAAATAATCGGACTTTGCCTTTGCCTCTATATGCAGGTTAGCCGTAATCCAAAACATTTTGATTTCTGCTTTGATATATCCCATACATAGAAGTTTATAGGGCAAAATTCCTTGCTATCTGAAAGTAGAATATCCCTAAGGAACCTATTGTAGGCCAAATTGGCTAAATCCTTTTTGGCATTTTAGCGGCCAGGCTGTGTGTCTGACAACAGGTCTTAAAGGAGGTCTTTCATAAAAGCCAAGTTATGTTTAGAAAAAGAGGAAGGGAGAAAGAAAGAGAAAAACACTGATGGGAGAAACATCCAAAACTGGCTACTGCCCACCCTCTACTGGGGGTTGGGAATGGAGCCTGCGAGATTCCTTTGGGTGCAAGGGGGATGCTCAACCAACTGAGCAACACTGACCCAGGCTTGCAGTCTCTTTTTGGGAGGAGCCTTAGTTGTGACATGTAGCCCTCTCTTGTCATGAATTAAGTGGTCATTCTCATATTCATAGAAGGGACACACAAAATGTACATCTCGGAATTAATGGTTATTTTTCTCATCTCTAGCTCCCCCATCCTTTAGAAAACTTTTGTGCTGCTTTTACTCTTTCTCATTTAAAACATACCAAAGGCCACAAGGTACGCATTGTATGGGTGTTCCTTAATCTTCCCTATCTGTTTTATTTGTTGGAGCTTAGCAAGACGTCGTGCTGGACCAGGGGCTGCTGCCTATTCCAGGTGCTTTCAGTCCTGGAAAGATTTACCCTGCAAATGGTGGGACCATCTCTCTGGTTTCCCATTACTCATTGAACAGCAGAATTACAGGTAGGAAGTGGGTAGATGTGGGAGGGGTCCCGTGTCCACCTCACCACTCCTTGGTCCATGGCAAGGTGCTTGTCCTGCCACCAGCCTAGGAGAGGCAGGGCTTAGTGGCTTTGCAGTCCCTAAGGAGAAAACAGAATTGGGGTAAATTGGGACGCTCCAGTTGTTGCCAGAGCAGTGCCTTTGGCCCTCAGATGCTTTCTCTGAAGTGAGAGGAAATGGGGTTACTCATGCTCAGCCTGACATGATTCCTTGCTCCCAAACATTTCCCAGGATCTTTATAAGAGCCACTTCATCAGGATGAACCGCCAGGCTCCACGCAGACTCCTGGACCTGGCATGCCAGAGCCTGTTGATGGATGAAACCTCCGCCATCGCTGCGATGGAGTGGCTGCCTATGGAGCTCTTCCCACCTCTGTTCACAGCGGCTTTGGCCGAGAAGCACAGCAAAGTCCTGAAGGCCATGGTGCAGGCTTGGCCCTTCCCCTGCTTACCTTTGGGGGCCTTGATGAACCATCGGGAGCCTTACCATGATATCTTGCAGGCTGTGTTCGATGGGTTCGATGTCCTGCTTGCCCAGGAGACTCGACCCAGGTGAGGGGGATTCAGTATCCTGCTTGGGCCCTGGGGATTTGAGCAGTTACATCTGGGATACGGGAGAGTGCAGGACCAAAGGGAGGGTTCAGGGAGGCCATGAAGCTACTGCTGGGGTCATTCTGAGATCAGGTTTTGCATATATAGGAATGATGAAGATGCAGAGGGTGACCAAAGGGGCATGAGTCCACCCTTCCTGGTGGCACCTAAAGGTACCAGAAATGGGGACCATGAAGGATCCCAGTAGTGCAAGGAGCAGCTGATTTCCAGACTCAACGCCATAATCTCATTCCCTGTTATCTTAATTCACCCCAGTCTACATCCTATTTTCTCTGCAGGAGATGGAAAATGCAGATGCTCAATTTACAGAGGGGAGCTCATCAGGATTTCTGGATCGTGTGGGCCGGAACCAGAGCTGCTGTGTGCTCACTGCTGGAGCCTGAGGTCCCACAGCCCATGAGGAAAAGGGGGAAAGTGGATAGCTTAAGGGCAGGGCCAAAGCCACCCTTGGCCCCCGTGGAGGTGTTAGTAGACATTTGCCTTAAGAAAGGTGTCCTTGATGAGTCCCTCAGATACCTTATTAAGAAGGTGAGCGAAAGGAGAGGTTTGCTGCACCTTTGCTGTAAGAAGCTGAAGGTTTATGCCGTGTCGAAGGAAAACATTAACATCCTGAATATGGTGCAGCTCGACTCTGTCCAGGATTTGGAGGTAAATTGTACCTGGAAGCTGTCCACTCTGAGGAAGTTCGCTCCTTACCTGGGCCAGATGGTCAATCTGCGTCGGTTCCTCCTCTCACATTGCTTTACGTCTTCTCACACCACCTTGGAGAAGGAGGAGCAGTGTGCTAGCCTTGTCACCTCTCAGTTCCTCAGCCTGTCCCGCCTCCAGGAGCTCTATTTGGATGATGTCTCCTTCCTCAAAGGCTGCCTTGACCAGATGCTCAGGTGAGGCATGGCGAGGTTTCCCTGCAGACCAGAGCGAGCCCCTTCTCATTTCAGTCCACAGTGACAGGACCTCCTATGTGCTGTCCATCAGCAGTGCTGGAGAGCCTGAGTCACTAGAGGGTCCACACAGTCAATGTCTTGTTTACTGCTCTGTCCCCTTGCATGTTGTCAGGTAACACCCCCCCAGACTAAGGTAGGATGTATGAACTAAGAAAGATGCTATTAAAGAGACGCCTTGCTAGTAATGGAAGTAATGGGGGCTTCGGGCCAGTGATGGTAGCTTGGGAATCTTCTAAGTGGTGTCTAAGGGAATATTATGCAATGGAACCAAGTGAGGATAGCATTGAGGAGAGGAAAGCCCATCACAGGTGAGGTTTCAGGGGTTAAGGTCCACACTTAGCGATTTGGTGATGGCAGCCTTTCAATCCAAACCTGCCTGGAATCACCTCTCTGCCAAGACTTGCCAAAGGCTCCTGCTAAGGGAATGCCTGGTAAATGCAGGATTCTGGAGGGAGGAATCATGAAAAGAATAGGTAGTTTGTAGAAGATGCAGTGATCTAAATTCGTGCAGGGTGGGAGCCCCCACTGGATGTTGCCAACGATGTCCAGATTCGCCCTTTCTGCAACTATGTCGGTAGCCTCATGGGCTAAGAGACGAGTGTGACAGGAGTCCAGGCTGTGGCTGGATGGAGCCCGAATTGAAGGCATTTTGGTTCATGTCTCTAATACTAAAGTTCACTGGTTGCTTCCTGCTTGAGACATTGGGTCAGGCTCCTTTCTGAGCTTCTCCCACCTTGACCTCCCATCATTCATGCTCACAACACCTGTGTGTATGAGGGTGGCGGTGTCTGATGTGCTCCTGGTGACAGATGAGCAAATGGAGAGTTTTAGGGTACATCCAATTGAATCCCTCGCAGAGCAGATAAGAGATGGAGAAAAGATTCCACTCAAATTTGCACTGACATGAATCACACTTTTCACTGTGCAACATCTTGGGTTTGATCATCATCTGGAAGAATTTAGACTTTTGTGATATGGGCCTCTTTACCTTAAGGCCTACCTCATGCTCACGTCGCTCTGCCCCCCAGGTCCATCCCCCTCACGTAACTGCTCTATGTCTCTCCAGCTGCCTGAAGACCCCTTTGGAGACTCTGTCCATCACTAACTGCCTGCTATTAGAAAGTGACTTGAGACATCTCTCTCAGCACCTGAATGTCAGCCAGCTGAAAGTCCTGAATTTAAGGAGGCTCAACCTGACCAACCTCAGTTCTGGGTCCCTAAAATTTCTGTTAGAGAGAGCCTCCCCCACCCTGCAGGACTTGGACTTGGATGGGTGTGGGATCATGGACCCCCAGTTCATGGACCTCCTGCCTGCCCTGAGCCACTGCTCTCAGCTCATGACCCTAAGTTTCTGTGAAAACACCATCTCCATGACCGTCCTGGAGGACCTGCTTCGCCACACCATCAGGCTGAGCAAGCTGAATTGCGTGCTGTATCCTGCCCCCCTGGAGAGTTACGAGGAAAGGAGCAGCACCATCCATCTGGGCCGACTTGTTCAGGTGCACGCCGAGCTGAAGCGTATGCTCCAGGTGTTGGGGCGGCCGGGCATGGTCTGGTTCTGTGCTTACCCCTGTCCTCACTGTGGCTGTAGAATCTTCTATAATCCAAAACCCATTCTGTGACCCTGATACATGTCTGTCTAGCTGGGTGCACATCTCATTGGCTTTATTTTGGGCTCTTGGACACTGAAGCCCAGACATAAGTGTATCTTAAAGGAACCCAGCAGCCAGTTTCAGACAACTACTCAGTGGTGGGGGGGGTGAAATGCTGACAGGGGGGCAGATGATTTCTTTGGGGAGATGGGACATAAGGAGTTAGAGATATGCACCTGAATCTCTAGTGGGGAGGGATTCTGGCTTGGGAGGTAGATGCAAGGATTACCTTTGCTTCAATGGTTGTGAATAAATGTCAGTAATAAAGGGAACTGAACGTGAACAATCTGGTGTCCTCTATGACATGTTAACTCAATTCTCCCATCTGCAGATACTGGTTAAATAAGAAGGCATGAGCATCTGTGATGCACAGACACTAGTCTGGTGAGGTTGGTTCCAGGAGATCCATCACCATTTATCCTTTCTGGTTTGGTGGTTCTTCTGGGGCACCAGTACCTCCTTCCTTAACTCTGTGAATGTTCAGTGGGTCAGCCAACAGAAGGTGCATCCACAGGGACTGGAAAGAGTGGCCTCCTATGAGCACCACTGAACTACACCTTCCTAGGGGCCATGGACTCAAACACCCATCCCCACCGGGAGCCTCCATCACTAGCCTTTGGCTGATCCATGGTAGAGCTTCCCTGTGCACAAGTCAGACCCCAGTACTCAAAAGGACATCATCCTGCCAGCTAGTCAGAGGCATGAACTCACAAATCCATGCCTGTCATCCCCCTGGATCCAGCCCCTGCTTGAATTCCAATACTTGTGGCCAGTAAACACAGTTATATTCATTTCAGCACAATATTAAGCTGGCATAAATCTTTGCTTAGTATCCGTGTTCCGTACTAAGAATATGAAACCCTTTGTGGAGGCTAGGTCATAATGTGAGAAGACTCTCCCCACATGACCCTCCTTCCCATCCATCAAAGAGGTGGTAAACCAACTCTGAGCCAGTGACAGTCCCTGGGTTTTGGGTCTGAAGATTGGACAACAGCAAGCCAGTTCCAGGAGAGCACTTAAGTGAACACAGGTGAAGGTCACTCTGGGCAGTTGGGGATAAGGAGGGCCACTTTGAGGGGCAATACAAGTGAAATGGAGATGTCATACTGCGCTGTTGGATCCCATAGTCAACAGACAGTCAGCTGCCCAGCAAGAAAAAAGCTCCCTGTCCAAATGCCACTGCATTCTAGCCCTGCGCTGTCTCATTTGGCTCACTGAGTGGCCTGCCAGAGGAGTACCTGGGAAGAAGGCCACACACCCAGGCCCAGGGGCAGGGCTCCATGTGTGCCTCTCATCTTCCTTAAGGTGAGGGAGTCGGTCCTGCTTTTTCTCCTTCTACTGCAACTCATGCAGTGCCAGCCACTCATGTGCTTGCTGCTCTCTGCTGGTTGTAAGCAGCTTCCTACTTTGCCACACAAAGCACCTGTCCTTTCATACTTTTATTGATGTTACTTTATTTTCTTCTTCCTTCCCCTCTTCTAGTTTGGGCCCATCAACTTGGGAGCATATTTAACCATTACTTCAGTACATTTCTTATTAATTTCAGAGAGGAAGGGAGAGAAAAAGAAGGATAGAAACCGCAATAATGAGACAAAATCATTGGTTGGCTGTCTCCTGCACATGCTCCCTGGGGAGTCAGTCCTAAACTCAGGCATCAGTCCCACCTGGTAATTCAGTTATTTCCTCTTGTATTATAGTTCTACTGAGTCACACCGGCCAGGCACACTCTGCTACTTCTATTGGGGAGAGAAAATGCTGAAATATCTATAACAGAAAGTGAGCCCACCAGACCTCAAGAAAGAGGATCAGAGAACAAGGATCAGAAAATGCTTCTCTGTTATCTCTCTCTCTCTCTCTCTCTCTCTCTCTCTCTCTCTCTCTCTCTCTCTCTCTCTCTCTCTCTCTCACTTGCACCTTGTCTTCCCATCTCCACCTTGACAGTGTCCATGATGGGAATCAGAACCTCTGGAATTTAGGAAAATTATAAAAATTGGTAGGTTCTGGGGGAGGAAGGGCGTGGGCTAAACATCGCATGATCTGGTTGGTGGTTCCTTATCCTATGTAGAGACGGTGTCCCATTACGTTGTGTTGAGATTCACTTGTGGGGCTAACTTATGTAAAGCACTTGTTAGCATGTCCTGTTCTGGAATTGCCCACTGTTTTTAGCTTTAATAGTGATTATTAGTCACCAGAAGCAAGTTAAGGAACAAAAGTGAAAGTCAGTGCACCCTGGCCAGTGTGGCTAGGCATAGTCCTGTGCATCACAAAGGTCACCTGTTTGATTTCTGGTCAGGGCACATGTCCAGGTGGCAGATCCGGTCCCCAGGCAACCATTAATATTTCTGGTTCACATGAATGTATGCTGCTTTGTCTTTCTCTCTACATTCATCTCTCTCTAAAGAATCAATTTAAAAACCCACCACATTAAAACAACACAAAACAAAACAAAACTCATTGCTGCATGTTGTCTCTTAACAGGGTGTCCTGCATTTGACACTTTATTTCTTCTGGAGACCACAACTGATAAATACAGCAAAAATCTTCATTAGAATCTGGATTTTTCCATCAAAATATTGAAAAAGGCAAAGTACCAAGGCAATGAGGCTTAGAAAGTGCATGCTTAGATAGAGACATCATCTGTGAAGATGGGCATACAGGGGCCCTGGGTGGGTGGTGACTGCTAGTGTACAGGGATCCTGTACATGAAGGCCCTATAAATGGGGGTCTCCAGGCCATCAGAAAGCAACCAGGGAGATTAAGGCACACATAGTTGGTTGCTTACTATTGAATGTACCCCAGAATCCACCAATCTGCATAGCAGTCAGGCAGGTAGGATTTACGGCAGCTGGGAGACAGGGCTGTTAAAGGGAAGACTCTGAATAAAGAAGAGCCAAAGCCTGGCCTGCTTGGCTGTGGGGTTGATTTTCGACCTGTGAACCAGTAGCTCAGGGTTCAATTCCCAGTCCGGGACATGCCTGGGTTGTGGGCTCCAAGCCCAGTAGATGTCTTATAGGAAGCAGCCAATCAATGATTCTCTCTCACCATTGATGGTTCTAACACTTTCCTTCCTCTCTGAAAACAATAAAAATAGATATATCCAAAAATATAAAATAACTTAAGATTTTCATATTCATTCATTTAAGAAATATAAGAAGGAGCCCTTTTTCATAGTCAGAATTTTTATGCTGTTCCTTCTTCTCCTTTAATCTTCCTTTCTAGTCCACTTACGCAGAGGATTGTACATAATGTGTTCTATTCTATACTGGGAAGTTTTGTATTGTTTGCCGTCTTGTTTTTCTCTGCACTAAAATACGTTATTAATTAAAACCTACATTGGTAAAATTTAACTGAGTAAATGTGATGTGCAAGTGGCTTTATTAAGTATTTCAACAATCCAGCAGTATACCCGGTGGCAATGAAAAAGGGTCTCACTGAGCCAATCCGAACAGTCCTTATTCCCTCACTTCTCCCCAATCTGACATGCTAGACTTTAAAGTCCTTAAAAAAATGAGGTTCCAGCTTCCAAATTTTTCAATGAGCTTCACATACACTATTCTAATAAAATTAATTTTAAGAAACCACACATTTTTGTGGTAATTTTAAAAATTCACGTTGGAAGTTTTGTTGATAACTATACACTCAACAAGCCAAGAGGTGAGTTTTTGAAAACCTTTCCTGCTCATGGTTTTTGTTTACATTCACTGATATACTGATGCTTCATGATAACTCGATGTTTGGGTGAGCATACCCTTTATGGTACATTAAATGTCAAATAGTTGAAGAGAAAGTGCATGAGTAGATCTACAGTAAAGTAAATTTCGCTATCAAGGGGCACTTTTGTTCATTTAATTCAGAGGTATAGTCAGGAAAGATAAATGGTTCAGTTTAAGTGCAATCTCTGTTTCAATCTTATTATTCCCATATCAGACAGATGCTGATGTCATTTCTATAAGTAAAAGGATGCTTACATTTAGATTTCTCCAAACATTGATGTCAATCCATATGTAATTTTTCTTCCTACTTATACTATTCCTTTAAATGTTGAGGACATACAAAATGCCATAGGGAGGAGGTGAACAATTATTCTGCAAAGAATTGTTCACCTCCTTCCAATAGCATTTTGTTTGTCCTCAATATTTAAAGGAATTGTATATGTAGGAAGAAAAATTACATATTTTTGGTGGTTCCTCGACACTTTTTTCATTTAGGTTTTCCAAGGAGAATACTTAATTTGTTTCATGCACTGGGCCTCTAGTATCTACACTAATAAAAGAGAAACCTGCAAATTAACTATCACTCTGCTATGCCAAGCCACACTCAGCAGCCGATCAGGAGCGAGTGTGCAAATTAACCCAAACAAGATGGTGGTGGCCACAGAGCTGGAGCAAGCAGCAGGCTTGCGTTGCCCACGGCGATGGAGGAAGCCAAGCTTCCTGCCTGCCCTGGCTGACCCTGTCATCTGTCAAGGCCACAAAGTTTCAATTACAGAACATAAAGAAACCCTAGATACTTGCTCCCAGCTGGCCCTTGCCTCCACTCAAGGAGGTGCTGAAAAAAAAAAGAAAAAAAGGAGAGCCTAGGACCTTGGGTCACCAGGGCAGATGACCATGCCTGGATAGGATGGCAGGGGACGTTGGGGTAAGCAGACTAGCAGGGGGCCAGTTGGGGGTGAGCAGGTCATCAGTGGGGGTCAGTTGGAGGTGATCAGGACAGCGGGGAGGAGTTTGGAGTGAGCAGGCCAACAGGGGGGCATTTGGGGGTGAGCAGGCCAGTGGGAGGGAAGAAGGGGGTGAGAAGTCCAGCAGGGGGGCATTTGGGGGCAAGCAGGCCAGCAGGGGGGTAGTCGGGGGTGATCAGGCTGGTGAGGGGCATTTGGGGGCGAGCACACCATCAGTGGTGGGAAGTTGTGGGTGAGCAGGCCGGCAGGCAGAGTGGTTAGTGGCTATCAGGCAGGCAGGCAGGCAGGTGAGTGGTTGGAGCCAGCAGTCCCAGATTGTGAGAGGGATGTCCGACTGCCATTTTAGGCCCGACCCATATAAACCCCCCTTTGAGGGGTCCCAGATTGCAGCGGTTGCAGGCCAGGTTCAGAAATACCCACCCTGTGCATGAATTCAATGCACCAGGCCTCTAATTCATATATAATAAATATTTTCTAGAGGAATTTAACAGAGAGATTGAGAACAACACAGTCATAGCAGGAGACTTTAACACCCATCTGGCTTCCCTGGATAGAGCCTAGGAACAAAAACATAACAAGGAAACAGACTCTAAAGGACAAATAGGATCTGATGGATTTAATTGACATTTATAGAACAATTCACGCCAACACAGAATATACTTTCTTCTCAAGCCCCAAAATCATTCACAAAGAGAAACCACACGTTAGGATACACAAGCAATCTATACTAGTTCAAAAACTGAAATCATATCAAGCATCTCTCAGATCACAGTGGAATTAAAGGAAAAATCAACTACAGTAAAAACAACCAAAAACATACAAACACGTGCAGGATAAATAGCATGATAATAAACAACGATTGAGTTACCAATAAGATAAAGAAATAAAACAAAAACTTCCTGGAAACAAATGAAAATGAACATACAACAATCCCAAATTTCTGAGACACAGCAAAAGGAGTCCTGCGAGGGAAGTTCATAGCACTACAGGCATATCTCCTTTATTTTATTTATTTTTTATAGACATGAAGGGAGAGAGATAGAGAGTTAGGAACATTGATGAGAGAGAAACATTGATCAGCTCTCTCCTGCACATGCCCTACCGAAGATGTGCCTACAACCAAGGTGCATGCCCTTGACTGGAATCAAACCTGTGATACTTCAGTCCACAGGCCTACGCTCTATCCATTGAACCAAAACAGTCATGGCTACAGGCATATCTCAAAAAAGGAAAGGAAAGGAAAGGGAAGGGAAGGGAAGGGAAGGGAAGGGAAGGGAAGGGAAGGGAAGGGAAGGGAAGGGAAGGGAAGGGAAGGGAAGGAAAAGGAAAGGAAAGGAATAGAAAAAAGGAAAGAAAAAGGAAAAAAAAAAAAAAAAAAAAAAAAAAGGAAAAAAAAGAAAAAAAAAAAAAAAGAAAAAAAAGAAAGGAAAGAAAGGAAGAAAGAGAGAGAGAGAGAGAGAGAGAGAGAGAGAGAGAGAGAGAGAGAGAGAGAGAGAGAGAGAGAGAGAGAGAGAGAGAGAGAGAGAAAGAAAGAAAGAGAAAGGAAGATCAACAATAAACAATTTAATGCTACAACTTAAATAACTAGAAAGAGAAAAACAATAAAATCCCAGTTTAAGTAGTGGGAACAACATAATAAATATTAGAGTAGAAATAAATAACTGAAAAATACAAAAAAAAAAAAACAATGAAAAGGAGAGCTTGTTCTTTGAAAGGATTAACAAAATCAATAAACCATTAATTAGCCAGAATCTTCAAGGAACAAAGAGAGAGAACCAAAGAAATAAAAACAAAAGAAATAAAAGTGGAAGACTAACCACTGGCAGCACAGAAATACAAAGGATTGTAATAAAATACTATGAACAACTATATGCCAACAAGCTAGAGAGTATGGATGAAATAGACAAGTTCCTTGAAAATTGCAAAGTCCCAAAACTGAGTCAGGAAGAATAAAAAAAAAAAAAAAAAATGAATAGGCTAAGAACAACTAATGAAATGGGCTAATGAAATAGAAGTAATAATAAAAAAACTCCCACCAAACAAAAGCCCAGGTATAGATGGTTTCACGGGGGAGTTCTACCAAACATTAAAAGAACTAACACCTATACTCCTCAAACTATTTCAGAAAATCCAAAGGAAGGAACATTTCCAAACTCTTTTTTTAAGAACAACATTATCCTAATTCTGAAACCAGATGGAGACACAACAAAGAAAGATAATTATAGTCCAATATCCCTGATGAACATAGATGCTAAAATACTCAACAAAGTATTAGCAAATCTCATCCAGAAATATATTTAAAGACCATATGACATGATCAAATGGGATTTATTTCAGGGATGCAAGGCTGGTACAATATTTGTAAATCAATAAATGTGATACATCATATAAGCAAATTGAAAGATAAAAAACGCTGATACATATCATACTGATACATACAAAAAAGGCATTGTACAAAATCCAGCACCCAATTTTCTCAAACACTCTCAGCAAAGTGGTAATAGAGGGAGCATATCTCATCATGATAAATGCCATATCTGACAAACCTACAGGCAACATCATACGCAATGGGCAAAAACTAAAACCATTTTCCCTATGAACAGGAACAAGACAGGGATGACAACTTTCATGATTACAGTTTGATATAGTTTGGGAATGCTAGCCATAGCAATCAGACAAGAAGAAATAAAAGGCATCCCAACTGGAAAAGAAGAAGTGAAAGTGTCACTATTCTCAAATGACATATTGTACATAGAAAATCCCAAAACTCCATAAAAAACAACAACCAACTAATAGAATTAAAAAATGAATTTGGCAATGTGGCAGGATACAAAATTAACTTCCAGATATCTATGGCTTTTTTATATACCAATAATGAAGTTACAGAAAGAGAAAAAAAAAAAAAATCCAATTTATCATTATAACAAAAAAAAAAAAAATTAGATACCTAAGAATAAACTTTAGGAAGTAAAAAACCGTACTTTTAAAATGAGAGGACATTGAAAAAAAGGTAGAGGAAGACATAAACAAATGAACAAATACACTGTGTTGAAAGATTGGCAGAATCAACATCATTAAAATGGCCATATTGTCCAAAACAGTTTGTAGATTCAATGCACTCCCCATTAAGATACCAAGAGAATAGTTCACATACCTAGAACCAAGTCTCCAAAAATGCATCCTATATAATAAAAGCCTAATAATCAAAATGACCGAACAGCAGAACAACCTGTAGAACTACTAGCTGCTATGACATGCACTGACCACCAATGGTCAGATGCTCAACACAGGAGCAACCCCCAGTCCTCAAGCCCCAGGCCAGCTAAGGCAAGTGCCAGCGGGAGCCTCTGATCACCACGCTGGTCACCCCACAGATCAGCCCTGATTGACGGCCAGGCCTAGGGTCCCTACCCAGCATGAATTTCATGCATTGGGCCTCTGGCATAGAATTAAAAAAGGCCTTGAATAGCCTGAGAAAGAAGTACAATGTTGGATGTATCACAATATTAGATACTGAGCTATATTACAAAGCCACTGATTCTCAGAACTGCCTGTTACTGGCACTAGAACAGACATATAGGTCAATGGAAAAGAACAGAAAATCCAGAAATCCACCCAAGGTGTCATGCTCAATTAATATTTGCAAAAGGATAAAACAGCATACAATGGAGCAAGATAGTATCTTCAATAAATGGTGTTGGGAAAATTGGACAGATACTTGCAAATAATGAAAGTAGACCCCAAATTACGTCATATACACATATAAACTCAAAGTGGATAAAGGACTTAAATGGAAGATGGGAAACTATAAAAATCTTAGAAGAATCCATAGGCCGCAAACTATGACATATGTCTTAGCAATATTTTTACTGATTCAGCTAAGGCAAAGGAAACTAAGGAGAAAATTTTAAAAAAGGGACATCAAAATAAACTTCTGCTCAGCAAAAGAATCCATCAACAAAACAAGTATGCATACTGCATGGGGGAATATATTTGCCAATGTTATCTCCAGTAAGGGTTGAATCTCCAAAATTTACAGGGAACTCATAAAACTTAACAAAGATAAACAATCCAATAAAAAAAGGGCAAAGGACTTAAATAGACACTTCCAAACAGGACCTATAGAAGGCCAAGAGATATATGAAAACACTAGAGGCACGCCATTCATGCATTGAGTGGGGAGGGTACAAACTGAGGGGTACCTTACCCAGCCTGTGCCCTCTCACCTTCTGGGAGCAGGCCTAAGGCAGCAGTCAGACATCCCCTGAGGGACCTTCGCGCTGCAATGGAGGCTTCCACCACCTCCACTGCACTTGCCAGTTGTGAGCCTGGCTTCTGGGAGTGCACTGAACACCATGGGGCAAGTTCTGTATTGAGGTTCTTCGCCAGGATGGTCAGTGTGCATCATAGAGACCAGATGTACTGCTGTTTGGTTGATTTGTATATTAGGGTTTTATATATAAACACTAGGTGCCCAGTGCATGAAAGGAACTGTGGGATTCGGTGGGCACAGGGGCAGGTCTGGGCCCATGTTCTGCACCTCCTCCTGGCCCCTCCCACCACAGCTCCTGGTCCCTGTGATACCCATCTCTATTGTAAAATATTTGTAGCCAATGTTAATTGGGTCTTTCAACAAATGCCCATAAATGGAACTGCCTGTTTGAAAGTTTGACCATATTTTTGTTGACTTCAAGACATGGAGGGAAGGAGAGAGGGAGGGAGAGAGGGAGAGAGGGAGGGAGGGAGGGAGGGAGGGAGGAACATTCACTTGGTGTTCCACTTACCGATGCATTCATTGGTTGCTTATTGTATGTGCACTGACCAGGGATCGAACTAGCAATTTTGGCCTGTTGGGAAGACGCTCTAACCACTTAGGTACACTGCAGGGTGAAAGTCTGCATATTTTAAGGCTTTCAGTTAAAATTGCCCAAGGACCCTTCCCCAGCAGAACATGGGGGTCAAGTATCTCCATTCTGGAATATGGAATTTCCCTCTCCAATATAGCCCTGCTCATACCCGAGGGTGGTTTCAGTCAGGTGGGTCCCACCCTCATGACGCTCTCTATTGGTTTGCAGTTCCCCGGGATACATGGCCAGGACCTCGCTGGTCCACAGTGCCAACTGCCAAGTACCCGGTCGGTTTCATTGTCACTACCGTAGGATGAATCTTCTCCATGATTGCATGGGCATGGCCTATTGGCCTGTTTGGTACATTTAGAGCATCTCCACCCCCTCCCCGGGGCTGGCCTGCATAGGGATGTGGAAAGTCTGCTCTTACCAGTCCAACAGCCTCCAGAGCAGAGCCATAGCGTGTCACCGCTACACCTACAGTGACACCTACCTGCTGCTCAATATCCGCATGGCTCAGCACCTGCTGCTGGCTGCCAGCCTCTTGGCTCTTCTGGGGAAAGTGCTCATGGTAATGGGCCTGCAGAGTGTGTGCTTGGCTCATCTTCAGAAGGAAAACACCTGCAATCGCTTCTTCGCTTCCGGAGTCCTGAGCATCATAGCTGGCGCATTTATCTTCATTGCTGTGATATGCAACTACCACTCTGTGATGAATGAAGAGGGCATAGGCTTCCCACCATCCTTCCACATCCCCTTCAGGCCGGACCTGCAGGAGATCAGCAGCACCGTCCCTGTGGTGGTTCTGGCTGCCATCCTGATGCTGTTGAGTGGGCTGTTTACCCTCTCTTACCAGCTTCCCCCCAAAAGCCAAGTGTACCCTGAGGTCTCAGAAGTGTGAAATTCTCGGTTGCATAGCTTTGCAAATCCACAATGAGCAGTTTATGGGGGTGAAGTATTATCAGGATGCTCTAGCAAATAGTTCTAAGGACTCAGGACCATAGCAAAGGCCATTTTGAGCAGAAAGTGGGAATTTGCTTTATGTCCAAATTGGGCTCATTGGTTAATGAACTTTCATTAAAAAAATCCAAAAACACTACTGCCCACCTGTCTTATTATCCAATCTAATAAAGAGGGATTATGCTAATTTACCCTCAAACCTTTGCAAAAATGATGGCGCCCATAGCCAATAAGGAGTGTATATGCTAATTTACTGCCCACCCTCAAAGATGGCAGTGCCCACAGCCAAAAATGGTGGAACCCTGTCCACTCTGCCCCGCCAGGGCAGCAGCCTCTAGCTCCAAGTGGGGAGGAGTGTTTGAGTCCAGGGACTGGACTAGTTACCTGTGATGGCCCCTGAGAAGTTGTACTTCAGTGGAGCTCCCGGGAGGCCACTTGTTCCAGTCCCTGTGGATGCACCTACTGTGGGCTGAACCACTGAACAGTCACAGAAGTAAGTGAGGAGGTACTAGTGCCCCAGAAAGAATCAGCAAACCAGACAGGATAAATGGTGATGGATCTCCTGAAAGCAACCTCAGCAGCCTAGTGTCTGTGCATCATGGATGCTCATGCCCTCTTATTTGACCAGTAACTGCAGATGGGAGAATCGGGTTAACATGTCATAGAGGACACCAGATGGTTCACATTCAGTTCCCTTTATTACTGACATTTATTCACAACCATTCAAACAAAGGTAATCCCCGCATCTACCACCCAAGCTCAGAAAGGAGCCTGACCCAATATCTCAAGCAGGAGGCAACCAGTAAATTTTAGTATTGGAGACATGACCCGAAATGCCTTCAACTTGTGCTTCCTTCCAGCCATAGCCTGGACCCCTGTCACCCTCATCTCTTAGCCCAATGAGGCTACTGGCAGACCTGCAGAAAGGGCTAACCTGGGCAAGGTCAGGCAAAATCCACCAGGGGCTGCCACCCTGCAGGAACTTAGATCACTGTATTATCCATTAACCACCTATCCCTTTTCATGATTCCTCCCTCCAGAATCCTGCATTCACCACGCATTCCCTTAGTGGGAGACTTTGGAAATCCTTGGCAGACAGGTAATTCCAGGCAGGTTTGGATTGAAAGGCTGCCATCATGAAATCACTAGTGTGGACCTTGACCCCTGAAACCTCACCTCTGATGGGCTTTCCCCTGTCGCTGCCATCCTCACTTGGTTCCATTGCATCATCTTCCCTCAGACACCACTTAGAAGGATTCCCAAGCTACCATCACCTGGCCCAAAGCCCCCATTACTTCGATTGCTATCAAGGAGTCTCTTTAGTAGCATCTGTCCTAGTTCATATGTCCAACCTTTGTCTGGGGGGGGGGGTGTTTCATGACAACATGTAAGGGGACAGAGCAGTGAACAAGACACTGACTGTGTGGACCCTCTAGTGACTCAGGCTCTCTAGCACTGCTGATGGACAGCACATAGGAGGTCCTGTCACTGTGGACTGAAATGAGAAGGGGCTCACTGTGGTTTGCAGGGAAACCTCGCCACCCCTCACCTGAGGATGTGAGGGATGCAGCTCAGCCTTTGAGGAAGGAGACATTGATGTGAGAAACATCCATCAGCTGGCTCCTGCCCACCCCCTAATGGGTGTTGGGAATGGTGCCTCCAAGCAACCTTTGGGTGAAAATTTCAAAGTCCCAAAACTGAATCAGGAAGAAGGTCCAGGTGGCTTTTGAGGAAGGAGACATCATCCAAACACAGCTCCTGGAGGCAGAACAGGCTAAGGAACTGAGAGGTGACCAGGCTCACACACTGCTCCTCCTGCTCCAAGGTGGTGTGAGAAGACATAAAGACATTGGAGAGGAGGAACCGACACAGATTGACCATCTGGCCCCGGTAAGGAGCGAACTTCCTCAGAGTGGACAGCTTCCAGGTACAATTTACCTCCAAATCCTGGACAGAGTCAAGCTGCACCATACCCAGGATGTTAATGTTTCCCTTCGACACAGCAAAAACCTTCAGCTTCTTACAGCAAAGTTGCAGCAAACTCTCCTTTCACTGACTTTCTTAATAAGGCAGCTGAGGGACTCATCAAGGACACCTTTCTTGAGGCAAAGGTCTACTAACACCTCCGTGAGAGCCAAGGTTGGATTTGGCCCAGCCCTTAAGCTGTCCACTTTCCCCCTTTTCCTCATGGGCTGTGGGGCCTCAGGCTCCAGCAGTGAGCACACATCAGCTCTGGTTCCGGCCCACATGATCCAGAAATCCTGATGAGCTCCCTTCTGTAAATTCAGCATCTGCATTTTCCACCTCCTGTGGAGAAAATAGGATGTAGACTGGGGTGCATTAAGATAACAGGGAATGAGACCCTGACCATGAGTCTGGGAATCTGGGCACCTGGGCCAGACACACCCGATGGGACTTTTACTCCATATACCCCAGAAATCAGCTGCTACTTGCTCTACTGGGATCCTTCGTGGTCCCCATTTCTGGTACCTTTAGGTGCCACCAGGAAGGGTGGGCTCATGTCCCTTCGGTCACCCTCTGCATCTTCATCAGCCCTATATATGCAAAGCCTGTTCCCAGAATGACCCCAGCAGTGGCTCTAAGGTCCTCCCTGAGCTCTCCCTTTGGCCCTGTATGCTCCCATATCCCATATGTAACTGCTCAGATCCCCAGGGCCCTACCAGGCTACTGAATCCCCCTCACCTGGGTCAAGTCTCCTGGGCAAGCAGGGCATCGAGCCCATCGAGCACAGCCTGCAAGATATCATGGTAAGGCTGCCGATGGTTCATCAAGGCCCCCAGAGGGAGGCAGGGGAAGGGCCAAGCCTGCACCATGGCCTTCAGGACTTTGCTGTGCTTCCCGGCCAAGGCTGCTGTGAACAGAGGTGGGAAGAGCTCCATAGGCAGCCACTCCACCGCAGCGATGGCCGAGGCTTCATCCCTCAGCAGGCTCTGGCATGCCAGGTCCAGGAGTCTGCGTGGAGCCTGGTGATTCATCCCAATGAAGTTGCTCTGAAAGAGATCCTGGGAGACGGTAGGGACGAAGGCATCATGTCAGGCTGAGCATGAGCAACCCCGTTCCCTCTCCCTTCAGAGGAACCAGCTGAGGGCCAAAGGCACTGCTCTGGCAACAACTGGAGCATCCCAATTTACCCCAATCCCATTTTCTTCTTAGGGGCTGCAAAGCCACTCAGCCCTGCCTCTCCTAGGCTGGTGGCAGGACAAGCACCTCACCAGGCACCAAGGAGTGGTGAGATGACCACTGCACCCCTCCCACATCTACCCACTGCCTACCTGTAATTCTACCCACTGCCTACCTGTAATTCTGCTGTGCAATGAGTAATGGGAAACCAGAGAGATGGTCCCACCCTTTTCAGGGAAAACCTTTCTTATTATCACTGAAGGACTGAAAGCACCTGGAGTAGGCAGCAGCCCCTGGTCCAGCACCGCCTCTTGATAATCTCCAACAAATAAAACAGATGGGGAAGATTAAGGAACACCCACACAATGCGTACCTTGTGGCCTTTGATATATTTTAAATGAGAAAGAGTAAAAGCAGCACAAAAGTTTTCTAAAGCATGGGGAAGCTAGAGGTGAGAAAAATAACCATTAATTCCAAGATGTACATTTTATTGTGTGTCCCTTCTATGAATATTAGAATGAACACTTAATCCATGACAACAGAGGGCTCACAGGTCACAACTAAGCCTCCTCTCAAAAGAGACTGCAAGCTCTGGTTAGTGATGCTCAGTTGGTTGAGCATCACCCCTGCACCCAAAGGTTTTTTGGAGGCTCCATTCCCAACCCCCATTAGGGGGTGGGCAGGAGCCAGCTGATGGATGTTTCTCACATCAATGTTTCTCTCTCTCTTTCTCCCTCTCTTTCTAAACATCACTTGGCTTTTATTAAAGAACTCCCTTAAGACCTGTTGTCAGACACACAGCCTGGCCACTAAAAAATCCAAAATGGATTTTGCCAATTTGGCCTACAATAGGTTCCTTAGGAATATTCTACTTGTAGAGAGCAGGGAGGGAAACTTGGCCTATAAACCTCTATGAATGGCACACATCAAAACAGAAAAATCAAAAAATATTTTGGATTAAGGCTAACCTGCATCTGGAGGAAAAGGCAAAGTCTGCTGCTAATTTATAAGGAAAGAAACGACAATTCTCTGTGGGACCTTGGCCTGCACATCCTTGGGGACCACCTCAGGCTCCTGACTCACCAGAGTGGACATGGTGCAGGAAGCCCTCTGCTCAGACCTGGGCAGTGACTCTCATGCTCTAGCCTCTGGTCCCTCCTCAGCCTCCTCAGAAACCATTATACCCCATCTGGCAACACCTTCTTTTGAGGTCCTAGCTGAAATGGCAACTTCCAACTGAAAGCTGAACCTTAGTACTGGATCTCCAGGCAAGTTAACCTGATTGGGTTTTGCACTCTGCACACCTCCAACTGAATCCTAGGTCCATTCATGAAAGGAAAAGAAAATGAAACCAACCTGGAAGTAGACTTGATGGGTTGTTGGTACCATATAAAAATTCCCTAATATTCGTGTTAACACACCATTAGGCAGACAGGGTATCATCTCAAGAGAAAAAGGAATACAATGCAACAGTATTGAGTACCAAATAGTCCCTGACACTTGATGTTACCTCAATTGCATATCCGTGCCCATTCAAAGAGGAACAGAGGGACAGTTGGTCTTCCAGATTTTGAGGATCAAGCCTTCCCCAAAGGAGGTAGGGCCAAAAATCACATCTAGGGATTAATCAGGAGAAGGGAGGGGCTGCAAGTTTGTAATGGGACCAAGGGAATCACCCAAGACAAGGTGCACACTTGGGAAACTCAAAGGCTCTGACTGGATAAACTTGAGAACTTAAAAGGCTGGTGGTTAAGAAGAAAATATGGTGGATCCCTTAAAACCAAGCTGGTGGGGAGTACAGGCAGGAGGTTCAATCACCTTCCCTCTGTGGAGGTAAAGGGAATTTCCTCCAGAAGAACCAGATGAGCTCAGCAAACTGGTTTGAGAAAATTAAATGTAAAAATAAATGTGGGCTGTGCAGAGGCCAGAGGAGAGGTGTGGCAGCGGAACCTGGGAAGTGACTTATCCAATTCTGAAAGCCACTGAGGGGCACTTTGGAATCTTGGAGGCACAGAGAAAAATACACGTGGGCCAAAAGACCTATGTATCCTTATCAAGGAGCTGCTCCCAGAGGGCATTCTCTTTAGCTCAGGCCTCCTCTTTCACATCCCGACCTTCCACAGGCAGCACATTAGGCCCAGGCAAGTTCCAGGGGCCTGGCCCTAAACATGACTGCCAAAGTCTGTATGGATAACTAATGTTTGCTCAACCCCTTGGAACAAACTATGCAAATTGGCTTCAAAAAGCTACTTCTGAGCCTAAAACTCTCACTCAGATTGTGAGGGAAGAGTGTCCTCTCTCAGGATTAAGCATAGTGCACACATACACCTTCCCCTTCAAAGATCTGAAGCTGTACTAGTATTTGACATGTAAGGATCTGCCATATTATGGGATATCCCATGCTGCACTGAGTCACAAGTTGCATCTTTTGAAATAGAGACAGACACACACACACACACACAGAGAGAGAGAGAGAGAGAGAGAGAGAGAGAGAGAGAGAGAGAGAGAGAGAGAGAGAGAGAGAGAGAGAGAGAGAGAGACACACTTTTCTGCAGGCTCTTATCTACCCCCTGCAATGTGATGCCCAAACAACTCTCATATTCCAGGGAGAGGGACCATGTGAACAGATTACCACAGTGGTGTTCACCAGAAAATTCCAGACTGGTTGATTAGATTTCTGGAAGAGGTTCAAACTGTAATGAGTTTAGGAAATTAATCTAGACTTGTATCCTGGGCTTTTAGCACGAGTGGTGCCACCTGTGGGCTGTATTTCTCTTTAACACTGACATTACATGCACCAGGCAGAATCTGGAAAATTGTAGGAGCCCAAGCTCAGGCAGCTTCTATGAGATCCCAGTGTCCAGGAGATACAAGGAGACAGGAGGGACCACTTAGAATGACCTAGAAACAAAGTCTGAGCCGAACATGCCTTCTTCCTGAGCAAGAACCACTCCTCTTTCCACCCCCATGCAGAGCCTGCTTTCCCAGGGCATGAGCTGTGGCACTGGAGGCAGGAGCACATCTGCATCAAGGGCTGTCCTTTCTGTCCAGTATTGGGCAGGCCCCACCCGACTCCCAGCACCCACACATGAATCTGGTGATCTGGGGGATGTTTTTACCACATCCTGGTCACCTAACACCTGCCCTCATCATGGCCCTCACTTATGTACAGCCCACAGCAGCCTTTGAGCACATGATTCTTACTGGGATCCCAAGGCACCTAACCTTCTAAACTTTTTTTTTTTTTGAGTGGGAGGGTGGTCCTTAGAATGTGCTCTCAAGGCTGGGAGCCCTCTTTATGCATCCCTGGGATGTCAGACAACCTCTCATGAGCCTGATACTGGGGATATCCACTGATGACAGAAATCAGGAGTTCCCCCCAATTCATCTGAGCTGTTTTTGAGAACATGACAGGCTACAATGTGCAGAAGGAAAAACAACATCCCAGCTGCTTTCCTGGATCCAGAATGGCACCAAGGAGGCAGGAGGATGCCCTTCCTGGGTTCCAGAGCTAGCCCTGCCTCTGTGGGCATTCAGAGGCCCTGGGGATCAGTCCCCATGCATGGGCTTTCCCACATTCAGCTCTATTAACCAAGGCTTTGAGCATACAAGCTTCCACCTTGCATCTTTCCCTCTGAAGTCAGACCTCTTCTTACCCTGACATATATTGTCTTCTGTGCCTTTTGGAAACTCAAAAGTCTCT
The DNA here is from genome assembly GCA_025583905.1 of Ia io. Classification (NCBI taxonomy): domain Eukaryota; kingdom Metazoa; phylum Chordata; class Mammalia; order Chiroptera; family Vespertilionidae; genus Ia; species Ia io. The sequence continues at coordinate 2,761,985 of JAJQQW010000025.1, read as the reverse complement.
GCTCACACTATCTGCCCTAGCTGTGCCCAACAAGGCCTGGTTTCACCTCAGACCCAGTGACATCTAGACTAAACAATGGACTGCCCCTCTTTCTTCCTCCCCAAGGAGGGCATGCCTGACATCCAGGGCACGCCTGGCTCTAGCCATTTAATGCCAAGGGAGGTGCTTCTAGAGGCACAGGAGAGGTGGGTGAGGAGGAGCACTCCTCTCCCAGGCTGGAAGAGAATGGGAAGAGAATGGCCCAGAGACTCCCATGAGGAACCTTAGAATGAGGGACAGGAGGGAAATGGCAGCAGAGCAGGGGCCAGTCTTCCTGACTCTGACAGAGCTGTATCCCTTAAATATTGGAGACCTTTCTACTGGATTGTGCAGTTGGGGAATGGGTTTGGGGTGCAGGGGTGGCATTTTGGGTCAGGACTTAGAAGCTGGGAGTGTCCTGAGGGTCTGGGTTTATTTGCCCTGGCCTAGATGAGGTGCCAGTGACTTTCCCAGATGCCCAACCCCAAAGGCACAGAGTCATGCCAATGGAGAGTGCAGGGCCAGGGGGGGGGGAGAGTGTCAAGCACAGATCCTGGACACAAAGATGAGGAGAGGTCTGGAGGGAAGTGGATGGCCCAATCATGGCATTTAGGCCTGCAGAGGGATGATCCTGGTGATGTTTGCACTTCTGCCTCATTAGTCGGTAAGAATTATGCTTCTGACGGAAGTGACCCTTGGTGAGACAGCTCTAGGTTGTACAGGTTGACAGGCAGTCCCCTGGAGGGGTGCCATAAGCCTCAGGGTCACAGGACTGGCTCCATGCTGGACAGGAAAACCCGCTATGCCCTGTGTTGAGGGCTGGCAGGAGGCACTGGCACAGAGTGGACATGTTCTCAGGGACGTCCCGGGTCAGGGGATCCTCACCTGCCATAGCCAGACCCCTGTCTTGTCTCTTTAATGCTTGATTTACTGAAAAACATTCACTGAGTGCCTAAGGTACATCCACTGCTATTCTGGGTGATTGGCAGGGACACCTCATGAGAATTTCATGGTCTCCTTCAGAGCATCTCTGAGGCATGGACCCTCACTCTATTGGGTAGACAAACGAAAAAAAACAAGTGAGCTGAAAAATGAGTAAAAAAAAAACATGAATAGGCCAATAAATACTGATGAAATTGAAACAGTAAGCAAAAAGCTTCCAGAAAACAAAAGCCTTGGTCAGATGGCTTCACGTGGAGTTTTACCCAACATCAAAGAAGAACTAAATCCAATCCTCCTCAGACTATTCCAAAAAATGCAAGAGGAAGGCACACCTTCAAGCTCTTTCTAGGAAGCCAGCATTACCCTAACAACAAAACCAGATAAGGACACCACAAAGAAACAGAATTACAGGCCTATATCCCGGATAAACATAGATGCTAAAATCCACAACAAAATTCTGGCAAACCGGATCTAGCATGACATCAGAAAGATCATATACCCTGAACAAGTGAGATTTATGTCATGGATGCAAGACTGATAAAATATCCACAAGTCAATAACCACGATACATCACATAAACAAACTGAGAGATAAAAATCAAATAATCATATCAATTGATGCAGAAACAGACATCTGACAAAGCCCACCAACCTTTCTTGATAAAAACACTCAGCAAAGTGGGAATAGGAGGATCATAAAAAAAAGCCTTATATGAGAAACCTACCGTAACATCTTACTAAATGGCAAAAAATTAAAGCATTTCCCTTAAGAACAGAAATAAGACTGGGATGCCCGCTTTCACCACTCCTATTTAACATGGTACTAGAAGTGCTAGCCACAGTGATCAGACAAGACAATTTGGCTCCCAAATTGGAAAAAAATAAATAAAATTGTCATTATTTACAGATGACAGGATACTGTACATAGAAAACCCTAAAAACTCCATAAAAATTAGACATAATAAATGAATTCAGCAATTCAGCAGGATACAAAATCAACGCCAAGAAATCTATGGCATTTTTATACACCAATAGTAAACTTACAGAAAAGAGATTTACAAAACAATCCCACTTATCATCGAACCAAGAAAATCAAGATGCCTAGGAATAAACGAAACTCAATACCATCTATCAAGCTGTATTACAGCCACTATTCTCAAAACTGCCTGGTACTGGCATAGGAACAGACATATAGTCCCAGGAAATAGAATAGAGAACCCAGAAATAGACCTAAACCACTATGCTCAATTAATATTTGACAAAGGAGGCAAGAACATACAATGGAGTCAATACATTCACTTCAGTAAGTGGTGCTGGGAAATTTGGTCAGATACATGCAAAAAATGAAATTAGGCCACCAATTTACACCATATACAAAAATAAACTAAAAAATGAATAAAGGACTTAAATATAAGATAGGAAACCATGAAAATATTAGAGGAATCCACAGGCAACAAAATCTCAGACATATGCCAAGCAATATCTTCATTGATGCAGATCCTAGGGCAATGGGAACTAAAAAGAAAAAAAAAATGGATCTACATAAAAATAAAAGGCTTCTGGTCAGCAAAAGAATCCATTACCAAAACAACAAGAAAGCCCACCACATTGGAGAAGATATTTGCGAATGTAGTCTCTAATAAGGCTTTAATCTCCAATATCTATAGGGAACTCATACAACTTAACAAAAGGAAGATAAACAACCCAATCAAAAAATGGGCAACAGATATAAATAGGTACTTTTTGAAAGAAGACATAGGAAGGACAACCGACATATGAAAACATACTCAAAGTCACTAATCATCTGAGAGATGCAAATAAAAATGACACTGTGGTACCATCTCACAGCTGTCAGAATGGTAAATATCAACAAAGGTCAAGCGCTGGCAAGGATGGGGAGAAGAAGAAACCCTTCTTCACTGCTGGTGGGAATGCAGAGGGGTGCAGCCACTGCGGAGAACAGTATAGAGATTCCTCAAAAAATTAAAAATGGAATTTCCATTTGACCCAGTAATAAGCACTTGTGGAAATATATGCCAAGAAACTAGAAACACCAATCAGAAAGGATATATGCACCCCTATGTTCATAGCAGCACAATTCACCATAGCTAAGATTTGGAAACAGCCTAAGTGCCCATTAGCAGATGAGTGGATTCAAACACTGCGGTGCATCTGCACACTGGAATACTATCCTATATAATCCTATATAATAAAAAGGTAATATGCAAATTGACCATCACTCCAACACACAAGATGGCCGCCCCCATGTGGACATAAGATGGCCAGCAGCGGAGGGAGGGCAGTTGGGGGTGATCAGACCTGCAGGGGAGTAGTTAGGCATCGATCTGGCTGGCAGGGGAGTGTTTAGGGGCAATCAGGCAGTCAGGCAGGCAAGCGGTTGGGAGCCAGCAGTCTTAGATTGTGAGAGGGATGTCCGACTGCCCTTTTAGGCCTGTGCACGAATTTCGTGCACCGGGCCTCTAGTGCTGCCATAAAAAGGAAGGAATGCTTACCATTATGCTGAGCTAAGTCAGTCAGTCAGAGAAAGATAAATATCACAGGATCTCACTCAGTTGTGGATTATAATAAACAACACACACTGATGGACAAAAATGGATCCAGAGACAGAGAAGCATGATCAGCTGCTGAAACCTCAGAGGGAAGGTAGGGGAAGGTGGGGGTGAGGGGGAAAGATCAACCAAAGGACCTGTATGCCTGCATACAAGCCTAACCAATGGACACAGACACCCGGGGGTGAGGGGGAGTGCATGACTGAGGGGTGGGGTGGGGGGATATGGGGCGATAAGAGCACATATGTAATACCTTAATCAATAACAAAGATAAGAAACCCTCAAACACATCATCAGGTGAGAACTCTCTCTCTCTCTCACACACACACACACACACACACACACACACACACACACACACACACACACCCCGGGGGACAGGACCCTGTCCTCTCAGTGGGCATCACCTCTTATCCCCACAGCTGACCACCACTTTCTCACCGGCTGAACCCGAGGACCAGGTTGGCCACAGGCCTTAAGCTCTGTCAAAAGCGACCTTTCCCCAGTGGACACTGCCCACCGTCCAGCAGCCACATTTCTGCCCCTTCTGTGTCCCCCACGGCCTGGAGCAGGGCTGGGCTGGCCTGAGAGCCCACAGACTTGAGGAGCCAGAGGAGCAGATCCCGGGGGTGGGCACCCTCTGTCAAGTGCAAAGTCGGCCAGCTGAGATCGAACCATGAACGCCGATGCCGGAGTTCCATGAAGTGTTGGGTGTCGGTCTCCGGGGCGAGCGCCACGTGTGCGCAGCACAGGGCCTGGCCTCACGCGAAAGAGCCAGGCTTTGCCCTCAGGCCTTCACTCCAACCCCCGGGGACCTCATTTTCAGAGGGAAAATGGCGGCGGGGAGGGGCTGCGGGGTACCAGTGACCAGCGCAGGCTGCCCCAAGGAGGAAGCAAGTTCACCCGGAGAAAGCAAGAACCAGAGTGTGAACTTACCTTTTCCACAGGCCGCGCTCCTCACCACCTGGTCTCCTGCACAGCACAGCACAGCGGCTGGAGGCAAAGAAGCGGTGGCCGCCTGAGGAGCTGCCTGGAGCTGCGCCCTGGGTCCTTAGGGGCGAAACCTGGCCAGATCCGAGATCACGAGCAGGGTCTCCCAGGGAGCCCAGGAGGGGGCGCTGGGGCCCGCCGCCCAGCTGCAAGGGAACCGGTGGGTGGCTGTGTGGGGACCCGGTGCTTCCGGTATGAGGCTGGGGTTGGTGGGTGGGGTGGGCTCAGATGTGCAGGGAGAGAAACAGGAGGCCCCGACCCCCAGCTTACCTCCCACAGCCACCCCTGGTCTGTATTTCCCTGGAGCCCTCTCCCTCGGCCCCTTTCCCTGTGAGGTTTGGGCTGCCACTCACCTCCAGGGCTCCCTGAGCGAAGCTTGGCCCCTCTCCCACCCCACCGCAGCCCTCTGCCTAGAAAAGAGCTCCCTGCCCCAGGCTAGGCCACTGTCCCTACTGTCTGGACGGGGACATTTTTGTAACCCCCTGGGCAGAGGAGAGCCAGCCACATGCAATTACAGTGTCTCTCTCCACAGCTGCTCTCCTCATCTTCCCCTGGGGTTTGGGTTTCCAGAGCTCTGTCAGAAGCCCCAATTCCCCCCTTTGCTCTGCTCACCTCCCCCAAGCCTTCTTCTCCCCAACAAATCCCTTTGGGCAAAGTGGCAACTGGGCCTGAAAACAGAACCAGGGGCAGGAGGCTCCTGAGGAGGGAGCAGGCCAACAAAGCTGAGGAGAGGTGGGAGGCACCAGCCTCAGCCTGGTGCCCAGCCTCTGGCAGAGCTGCCCCTTAGATTAACCTTTACCTGGGCTCTCCTCTGGGATGTTGCCTCCAGGGGGCTCAGGGGACTGGCACTCTCCCTGCGGCAGGTTTTGGTGCCTGCTTTTCCATAGTCCCTTTAGGAGACAAAAGTCAGGCTGGAGAGGAGAGTGCGAGGCGACACACAAAGCAGAGGCCCAAGCCCTGTCTTTCAAGCTGGCCTGAGGCATCTCCGTGGGGTCTTTTGAAATCAGCTTCTGACAGGGGGAAAGGGCATGTAATAAGAACAGAGCCACAGTTGTTTCATCATTACTCACCTAACAAACTATGAATAAGAGGCCCTGGGACACTGGAGGATGAACCAGGCTGTACTAATAACATAAGCTGCCAGAAGAGAATTGCATATGGGGAACAGGCCAAGGACAGGGCACACTTTGACCCTTCTTTTCTCAGGAAGGCTGACCATTCTCCGTTCCCAGGAAGGGGCTGAGCTGTTGCTAAGGTCATAGATGATTAGCTACCGTGTTTTAGGAGTTTGTGCTGCTGAAAGCCGGACTGCAGGCCCTCCCCTCCCCTTTCCATGTTACACTTGCAGCTGGCAACTACAGGTAGCTATCTTCTCCCCAGGTGGTCAAAGCAGCATTTCAAGGGTGAGCGACTACTGACCCCATTATTGACCTCATTGTTGGAATAAATGCTCACATGTGCTTCTACCCTGTCTCTGCTGATTTTGGCTGAAGTAGCAACAGGCAGCCTCAGACACATTGTGTCCTATTTCACTTCCCCACTCAGGCATGGGAAATACTCAGACTCCTCAAACTGTGAGACTTTTCATGAGAGGGATAGTGGCAGGCACTGTGTCCCTGTCATTCAGGTGGCCCTGCATCTCTTTACCATAGGCTGCGGGAAGGTCTTGGGGCTGAGAGTAACAGGCAGGGTGGTAAGGCTGCCTTGATCTGTGACCCTACCCCACCATTCCTCCAGATGTTCCCCATGCATATGAACTAGCAGAGTTTTAGGTTTCCAGCTACATGGATGAACGGATGAGTACAAATGAGGCCCCTGCACTCATCCCCGATGGATCTGGGATTGTCACCTAGAGCAGAGCAGATAGAAAACTAGAAAACAACAACACAAAAACCATGCTCAGAGCTACACACATTCTCTCCTCACAAGGTTTAGGATGAAAATAGAACACACACACACACACACACACACACACACACACACACAAAAGCAAACAATACCATTTTCTATAACTGGCTCTTTGTAACTAATTCTGTCAAGAAACACAGGGGCTGGTATGGAACTGTACAGAGGCAGGCAGACTCTTGCCTTGAGGCCTGAGCAAGGAGGGTCCATTGGGGGCTTGGAAGGATCCTGTTCTGGGCAGGAGGACAGAATGCACAAATTCTGGGAGAGTAAAGTGCCTGGCCTATATGAGGGCACAAGAGAGACCGGGATACAAGGGACATGATAAAAATGACAGAGAGGGCAGCTGATGCATCAGTGGAAGGTGATTTTCTAGCCAGACTCATGCCAGGACACTTTGAACTTTAATGCTGTCAGTTGTTGTTTCTTTCAGGTGAAGACACTGAGACGAGAAAGATTAAGCCAGGGGTAAAACAGGGAGGGCTAATCCGGAAGAATTTGGGGGCTGACTTGTGCTTCCATGACACCCCCTGTACATTAGCCTCCTGATTTAGTAACAGCCACCTGCAATGGCCTCTGGACACCCAGTCCGCTGCAGGATTAGCCTATGTGAAAGGTCTTGGAGAGCACTCAGGGTGGCAGGTGTGCATTCCCTCAGGTGTGTGTTCTGATTTGGCTGAACCACACTTTTGAAAATCCTTTTGGGGTAGCTATCCAGGAGCCCAGAGGAAAAGGCAAGAACCTTCACCTGTGGGCAGCGTCCCTTCTCCCAGATTCAGGCCTCTGAGAGACTGGACTTGAAGAGGGTAGGGCCCTACTGGGTGTGTAACTGTTGGGGGAGAGGTCCAGTGTGTGGAGAGGAACACTCACCTAAAGGCAGCTGCTCACGGACAGGAGGGGCTCCCACAGCTCCAGGGCCGTGGACCATCCTCAAAGCAACTTCTTGGCAAGAGTACTTGGCGCCCCACCAGTCCTGGTCCAGTCCTGCCTGGAACAGGGTGTCCACTGGTTGCTCCCTGGTTGATAAGTCTCAGAGCTTGGAACAAAAGAACTTAGAATCCTCACAGCTCAGGAACAAATTTGTATGGAGATCCCTCCTCATCTGAGAGCTGGATGAGGAGAGGATGAGAAAATCATTCGTGGGTGTCCTCTACAAGTGTTAGAGTCTTAGGAGACAGAGTCCTGAGGGGTCTCCCCCAAGTCCTGGCTCTACTCCCCTCTCTGTCCTCACTCAGGGCCCAGGAGACTGTTCCCCAGGACAGTTTATGTGAGTACCTGGACTGACTCCTCTCCCTCCCCTCCATGTTCACCTGAGCCACCCCTCTCTGCCTTCCCCCCTCTTCTCCAGGTCCTGGGCCCACCCTCCCAGGATCCCGCCTCTTCCCTGTCCAGCTGTGGGCTCAGGAGGTGTTCTGAGTGAGATGAACTGCCACCATCTTCAACATTGGTCCCAGCAGCCACTGTGGAATTTTAACCCTACCTCCTGGGACCAACAATGTCTGGGAACCACCCCCACATGCCTGATCGATGCTGTCTCTGGGGAGGAGGGCATTCTAGCTAATAGACACCTGATGCAGCCCTCTTGCTTACCATGTTTCACTCAAATCAGGCAAAGGTAACAACCTTCCTGAAGCAGGTTTCCCTCTCTCTAACCTTTTGGGCAGGAGGGGACTGAGGGTGTCCAAAGGTTCTCTCTGAGACTTTCACCTCTTAATAAACAGCTGAAAATCAATATCCCCCAAAGCAGCTTCAGGGTGGCAGAGTCTTGGTCCCCTTAATTCTTACTGATAATCTACATGAGGGTTCAGGCAGGTATCTCTCAGCTAGATAAACCATGTCGCATGGGTTCTTAATTTTCCTGACACATGTGTTCTGTTCTTCCTCGACTACTTGCAAATCTCCCATTCTCACTTCTGAAAAATAATATCCCATTACCCCCTTTCTCCTTTTTTTTAAATATGTCATATACAGTCCATCTGGCCTGCCTTAGTGGTTGAATGCTGCCCTATGAAGCCAGGAGTTCTCCATTAGATGTCCCATCAGGGGACATACCAGGTTTCAGGCTGCATCTCCAGAATGTTGCCCACAGGGGCAGCCGGTCAAGGATTCTCTCTCATCGTTGATGTTGCTACCTCTCTCTCCCTCTCCATCCTCTCTTAAATCAATAAAAAAAAAGTTTTAAAATTTTTAAAAATGTCTTATACAGGCAATGTTGCCTCAGTGTGTTTGAAATTTTTATGGATTTATCATGTCTATGTGAAACCTCCTTGCACATGTACTAAACCCTGATGTTCTCCTATTAATCTTTCTGTGCTGGTTGCCTATTAGCCCAGCCTAGAATAACTAAGCCACCACAAAAATATTAATGAGGTATTTTACCTTCATGTTTTGCACAAAGTCTTCTTAGTTTGATGTCTCTCAAAGGACATCTCACTAAGGATTGAGTACTAATTTTAATCATTTTTAATCCGAAATGCTGTGTTTTATTTGCATTTCCTAACATTTAAAAAAATAGATTCCCTCATACACCCAAGGTGTTCCAAACAATAACTGAAGTATGTGTTACATTGAAAGTTAGATTAAAATTAAAACTCAGTTCCTCAAGTGCACTAGATATATTTCAAGGGATAACTCATCACATGTGGTTGGTGGCTACCATACTGGACAGGGAGTGCTGACCATCTGCTATGTTCAGCACAGCAGTACTACAAGGCTGGGTACTTTGTTTACTGGGATGGAGAGGGGCTGCTGTTGGTGGGACTGGTCCAAAGGGAGACGCTGCAAGCACTGGTCCAAGGGGAGATGCTGCAACTCTGTTTGCCTGTGTGGCAGCTGCAGCCACAGGCAGGGGCACAGCAAGGAGCCTTTGTTTGGGCTCCAGTGTCACGAACCTCAGTCCAGGGCTCACTAAGTTTGTGCTGAGCAGAGGTCTGTGGGCTCTGCCAAACCTCCAAGGTGGGTGTGGGGTGTGGGGTATGGGGTGTGGGTGAGGCTCCAGGTGCCCTAAACTGCTCCTAACTGAGATTCCAATTGCACCAATCGATGAGAGAGTGACTTATGCATAGTTATCATGACCATTTGTTTAGACTATTGTGGAACTGTGGAACAAACCTTGGCTCACAGTTAGGGAACCTGTGGTCTCAGCTCTTCTACCTTGAGTAAGTCTGCTCAGGGGCCCTGTCCCCATGGGGAGCCCTCGCAGATCTATTTTTAAACCTATATACCAGCAACAACCCCTTGGCCAGGTCCCAAGGAGAAAGGACACTCTTGAAGGCCCCACCCTCAGGGGTCTGAAGTGAGAGGGGACAGGTCACAACTAAGCCTCCTCTCAAAAAAGACGGCAAGCCCTCGTCAGTGTTGCTCAGTTCGTTGAGGATCCCTCCTTGCACCCAAAGTAGCTTGCAGGCTCCATTAGGGGGTGGGTTGGAGCCAGCTGATGGATGTTTCTCACATCAATGTTTCTCTCTCTTTCTCCCTTCCTTTCTTTCTAAACATCACTTGGCTTTTATTAAAGAACTCCCTTAAAGCCTGTTGTCAGGCACACAGTCTGGCCGCTAAAAAATCCAAATCGGATTTTGCCAATTTGGCCTACAATAGGTTCCTTAGGCATATTCTACTTGTAGAGCTGGGAAACTTGGCCTGTAAGCCTCTATGAATGGCACACATCAAAACAGAAATCAAAACGTTTCTGATTAAGGCTAACCTTCATCTACAGAAAAAGGCAAAGTCTGCTCATTTGTAAGGATGAAAACGAAATTCTCTGTGGGACCTTGGCTTGCACGTCCTTGGGGACCACCTTAGGCTCCTGACTCACCAGAGTGGGTGTGGTGCAGGGAGCCCTCTGCTCAGACCTGGGCAGTGACTCTCATGCTCTAGCCTCTGATCCCTCCTCAGCCTCCTCAGCAACCATTATACCCCGTGTGGCCTCACCTTCTTTTGAGGTCCTAGCTGAAATGGCAACTTCCAACTGAAAGCTGAACCTTAGTGCTAGATCTCCAGGCAGTTAACCTGATTGGATTTTGCACTCTGCACACCTCCAACGGAATCCTAGGTCCATTCATGAAAGGAAAGGAAAATGAAACCAACCTGGAAGTAGACTTGATGGGTTGTTGGTACCACATCTAAATTCCCTAATGTTCATGTTAACACACCATTAGGCAGACAGGGTATCCTCTCAAGAGAAAAAGGAATACAATGCAACAGTATTGAGTACCAAATAGTCCCTGACACTTGATGTTACCTCAAATGCAAATCCGTGCCCATTCAAAGAGGAACAGAGGGACAGTTGGTCTTCCAGATTTTTAGGATCAAGCCTTCCCCAAAGGAGGTAGGGCCAAAAATGATATCTAGGGATTAATCAGGAGAATGGATGGGCTGCAAGTTTATAATGGGACCAAGGGAACCACCCAAGACAAGGTGCACACTTCGGAAACTCAAAGGCTCTGACTAGATAAACTTGAGAACTCAAAAGGCTGATGGTTAAGAAGAAAATATGGTGGATCCCTTAAACCCAAGCTGGTGGGGAGTACAGGCAGGAGGTTCGATCACCCTCGCTCTGTGGAGGTAAAGGGAATTTCCTCCAGAAGAACCCGATGAGCTCAGCAAACTGGCTTGAGAAAATTTAATGTAAAAATAAATGTGGGCTGTGCAGAGGCCAGAGGAGAGGTGTGGCAGCGGAACCTGGGAAGTGACTTATCCAATTCTGAAAGCTACTGAGGGCCTAGAGTTATGGGCTTGTTCGAATCTGGAGGCACAGAGAAAAATACACGTGGGCCAAAACACCTAAGTATTCTTGTCAAGGAGCTGCTCCCAGAGGGCATTATCTTTAGTTCCGGCCTCCTCTTTCACATCCCGACCTTCCACAGCCAGTACATTAGGCCTTGGCAAGTTCTAGGTCCCTGGCCCTAAACATGACTGCCAACGTCTGTATGGATAACTAATGTTTGCTCAACCCTATAAAACAACCCATGCAAATTTGCTTCAAAAAGGTACTCTGGACCCAGGCCTAAAACTCTTACTCAGATTGTGAGGGAAGAGTGTCCTCTCTCAGGATTAAGCACAGTGCACACATATACCTTCGCCTTCAAAGATCTGAAGCTGTACTAGTATTTGGCATGTAAGGATCTACCATATTACGGGATATCGCATGCTTCACTTAGTCACAAATTGGATCTTTTGAAATTAAGAGAGAAACAGAGAGATGAGAGAGAGAGAGAGAGAGAGAGAGAGAGAGAGAGAGAGAGAGAGAGAGAGAGAGAGAGAGAGAGAGAGAGGCGCACAACTTTTCTGCAGGCTCTTATCTACCCCCTTCCATGTGATGTCCAAACAACTCTCATATTCCAGGGAGAGGGACCATGTGACATATTACCACTGTGGTGTTCACCAGAAAATTCCAGACTGGTTGATTAGATTTCTGGAAGAGGATCAAACTGTAATGAGTTTAGGAAGTTAATCTAGACTTGAATCCTGGGCTTTCAGCACAAGTGGTGCCACCTGCAGGCTGTATTTCTCTTTAACAGTAACATAACATGCACCAGGCAGAATCTGGAAAATTGTAGGAGCCCAAGCTCAGGCAGCTTCTATGAGATCCCAGTGTCCAGGAGATACAAAGAGACCAGAGCAACCCCTTAGAATGACCTAGAAACAAAGTCTGAGCCGAACATGCCTTCTTTAAGAGCAAGAATCACTCCACTTTCCACCCCCATGAAGAGCCTGCTTTCCGAGGGCATGAGCTGTGGCACTGGAGGCAGGAGCACACCTGCATCAAGGGTTGTCCTTTCGGTCCAGTATTGGGCAGGCCCCGCTGACTCCAAGCACCCATACATGAATCTGGGGGATGTTTTTACTATATCCTGATCACCTGCCAGCTGCCCTCATAATGGCTCTCACTTATGTACAGCCCACAGCAGCATTTGAGCACATGATTCCTACTGGAATCCCAAGGCATCTGCCCTTCCAACATATTTTTTTTGTTTTTTTTGTTAGTGGGAGGGTGGTCCTTAGAATGTGCTCCCAAGGCTGGGAGCCCTCTTTATGCATCCCTGGAATATCAGCCAAACTCTCATGAGCCTGATGCTGGGGACAACCACTCATGACAGAAATCAGGAGTTCCCCCCAATTCATCTGAGCTGTTTTGGAGAACATGACAGGTACAATGTGCAGAAAGAAAAACAATATCCCAGCTGCTTTCCTGGATCCAGGGAGGCACCGAGGAGGCAGGAGGATGTCCTTCCTGGGTTCCAGAGCAAGCTCTGCCTCTGTGGGCCTTCAGAGGCCCTGTGGATCAGTCCCCATGCATGGGTTTTCCTACATTAAGCTCTATTAACCCAGGCTTTGAGCAGAAAAGCTTCCACCTTGCATCTTTCCCTCTGAAGTCAGACCTCTTCTTACCCTGACGTATATTGTCCTCTGTGCCTTTTGAAAACTCAAAAGTCTCTGCTCACACTATCTGCTCTGCCTGTGCCCAACAAGGCCTGGTTTCACTTCGGACCCAGTGTCATCTAGACTAAACAATGGACTGCCCCTCTTTCTCCTCCCCAAGGAGGGCATGCCTAACATCCAGGGCATGCCTGGCTCCAGCCATTTAATGCCAAGGGGGGTGCTACTAGAGTCACAGGAGAGGTGGGTGAGGAGGAGCACTCCCTCCAGGCTGGAGGGAATGAGAAGAGAATGGCCCAGAGACTCCAATGAGGAAACTTAGAATGAGGGACAGGAGGGAAATGGCAGCAGAGCAGGGGCCAGTCTTCCTGACTCTGACAGAGCTGTATCCCTTAAATATTGGAGACCTTTCTACCGGATTGTGCAGTTGGGGAATTTCTTTGGGGTACAGGGGTGGAATTTTGGGTCAGGACTTAGAAGGTGGGAGTGTCCTAAGGGCCTGAGTTTATTTGCCCTGGCCTAAATGAGGTGCCAGGGACTTTCCAAGATGCCCAACCCCAAAGGCATACAGTCATGCCAATGGAGAGTGCAGGGCCAGGGCTGGGAGAATGTCAAGCACAGATCCTGGACACAAAGATGAGTAGAGGTCTGGTGCGAAGTCGATGGCCCAATCATGGTATTTAGGCTGCAGAGGGATGATCCTGGTGTTGTTTGCACTTCTGCCTCATTAGTGGGTAAGAATTATGCTTCTGACCAGAGAAGGAGAGAACGGTGTCTGCTACTGCATCCCTGGAATCCACTGACCCTAAATCTCCAACTCCAAGCCAGAGGAAGTCCATTGTGCCTGAGAGCAAAACCAGTTGCTCTAGGTTGTACAGCCCGTTCCACTACACTGCATTCCCCTAGAGGGGTGCCATAAGCCTCAGGGTCACAGAAGGACAGGCTCCATGCTGGATAGGAAAACCCTCTATGCCCTTTGTTGAGGGCTGGCAGGAGGCACTGGCACAGAGTGGACATGTTCTCAGGGACGTCCCGAGTCAGGGGATCCTCACCTGCCGTAGCCAAACCCCTGTCTTTTCTTTTTAATGCTTGATTTACTGAAAAACATTCACTGAGTGCCTAAGGTACATCCACTGCTATTCTGGGTGATCGGCAGGGACACCTCATGAGAATTTCATGGTCTCCTTCAGAGCATCTCTGAGGCATGGACTTGCTCTATATTGGGTAGACAAACGAAAAAAAACAAGTAAGCTGAAAATTGAGTAAATCACAGACTGGTGTTGCTTTGACTGTAGAGCAGGGCACAAAGATTTGTACCTCCAGCTAATACAGTGCCAGCAATCTTAATAACCATCAGAAAAGTTACTTTTCAGTGGCCATTATAAATTTTTTTCACAACATTAAAAACTCTGTTATAAACATACCATACATGTAAGTAAATAAAGTAGTAAACTCACTACTAAGTACCTTGCGATTTGAAATGTTTGAGAATTAAAAACTGAAATGAGCCTTTGTAAAAGATTTTCAAGAGCAGTTTAAGGTGGCTTGCGGTTCGTCTGGACATACAATTTTCCTTATGTTGTATCACAAATCAGCGAGCTGGACAAGACACCTAATGAGCCAATTAGTTAGGAGTCATCTTGAACGCAGTTCCAGAGCTGATTACCTCTGTCAAATTCTGAAAAAACACAGGGGGGTAGTATTTCCTTTTTGTATCCATCTAGTTCTTTGTGTAAGACAACTTGTAACTTGAGTACATATCATGTCTAATCAAACACCTGTCATATCTATACAGGCAACTTCTAACTTTGAGTACATATCATATCCATATAGACACCTTTAACCTTGGATGAACAAACACTTGTAACAATATGAGAATTAATATCTGTATCAGTGTATCAGCTCCTTTAGATGGTTAGCTTGCAAGGTCAGACAGTTAAGTTTATCTTTGCTATTATTCAAGCTAAAAACAAAGTTATTTTTTGTAGAGTAAGAGACTATCTAAAAAGAACAGAGTAGTTCACACAGCAGTTTTAAACAGCAGTTTTCCAAAGGAGGGACCACCATGCTTCACATACAGAGTGAGAATCTTTTCCATGCACTGGTGAACTGTCACACTGCTTTCTATGTTTGGATTACCTTCCAAGATCCCATCCTTCCTGCTGCCTACGTGGGGACCTGTCTCGGGATGAAATCCTTTAGTGTGAAGCTTTCTGCCCTCATGGCTTCCTCAGGAACCTCTCCATCCTTTTTTTTTTTGGTCACAACCATGTTCCTCATTTACACTTCTCTGAGAGCTGGCATTGTAAACTTGAAGCTGGATTCTGAGTCACGATGGTGAGTAAAATCAATTCCTCATGTTTGCCAGAATTTAAGAAATTACCAAAACATTTCACTTTCCTAGTCCCATTT
This sequence comes from Ia io, assembly GCA_025583905.1. Taxonomy (NCBI): domain Eukaryota; kingdom Metazoa; phylum Chordata; class Mammalia; order Chiroptera; family Vespertilionidae; genus Ia; species Ia io. The sequence continues at coordinate 2,746,771 of JAJQQW010000025.1, read as the reverse complement.
CTTATCTCTCAAGACATGAGACCTTGGCAGGGGCCTTAAATTGACTTCACTTTCCATGTGCAGTAACTGAGGCTTGAACGAGTGAGTCACCTACACTCATATTTCGGAGTGAGTCATGGGATGGTGACACAGCACAAGCCCCAGTTCCTGGTCTAAGGCTCCCATGGCCATCACCTGTGCCAGCCTAATGGGGGTGTGCCTAGAGAAATCACCAGAGGATGGGAACATGACACTCTATGGGTGGCAGCGGTGGACAAGATCAGGGTCATGGGCAGAGAGCAGGAGTCTCCATTTAGGTGACAGTCACCCACCACAATCCAGGTGCTCGGCAGGTCTGTGCTCAGCCCTGGTGTATGGACCCAGACTGGTCTCCCAGGAGGATGGGGATAGGATGGTGCGATATTCCCAGTGAGAACCAGGAACGATGTACAAGCTCACAATTTGGGTGTCACCTTAAAGACCTGGGCAGCAGATGAGATTGGAGGCCCCTCCCACATCTGAGGGAGAGGGTATGAAAGGGGTGGGGAGCCCAGCCCAGCCCTGGCCTACAGGAGGCATAGCTCCAGGTTGTCTCCCCATTGGCCTGGGCTCTGCTCTGCCCCTCCTCCTCACCCTCTGCACAGGTGGGTCATACTAAGGACAGCACCTTCTGGCAGCCCAGGGCTGACCCTGCTCTCTGTCCCAACCTACTCTGAAGTCATGGCCTTAAACTCTCCTCTCAGGGTCCTGGGCCCAATATGTCGTTTCATAGCCACTCTCAGTGTGGCTGAGACACAGGTAACACTAGGGGTTACGACTAGGTGGACTTAGTACCAGCAGCATCTGTGTGCAGCCTGATACTCCCAATGCATGAGGGCCTGGTCTATCCAGCCCCCTTCCCCAGCTCCAAGGCCTCCCTGACCTCCTTGGGCTGTAGCCAGAGGACAAGATGTGCACTACTGGAACTTTGTTTCAAGAAGCATCCCTTACCCACAGTGGGGCAAGTTCAGGGGACTAGAGACCAAAACCTACTTTACACCAAACACTAGTCAAGGAAGTCTGTGGGCTCTCATGCCTGCCTTGCTCCGAGCAGAGTTGCTGAACATGGCGTCGCTAACACACTACAGCTTCTTGTCTCTCACTCACTCTCCATTCCTCATGAAAAGGCAATAGAATAAATGATTTCTTGGGGGAATGACCTGAGAATACAAGGGCTGCTCCTGTTTCTGCTCCCCAGGAGGGGCCTGAGGATGCAGATCCCACCTATTTCCCGATGATGAGAATGGGAGAGGTTCAGGGCTCCTCCAGCACCCAAGGTGGCTCCCATAACCAGCTCACCTGAAGATGTCTTCCTTTCACGCTGGTTCAGCTCAGAATGGCCTCAGGCCCTCCAGTACTTGGTTGCCCTGGTGTCCTATGGTCTCAGTCTCCTGCGTCCACACAGGTGTGAGAGTAAGAACCAAATGCTCCCCAAACAAGGAAAGGGCATGTCAACGCACGCATACAGGAAGCCCTGGGCTCCTGTGAAATTCTTTGAGAACACTGAGGAGGAAACTGAAAACTGGAGACAAGCCCTGGCTGGTTGGGCATCTTCCTGAGCATGGAAGACCACATGGTCGGGGCGCATACAGGAGGCAACAGTATTTCTCTCCTCTCTTTCTTGCCCCCCACCTGCTCTCTCTCTTCCAAACCAATTAAAAGAAAAGATACCAAGGTTACTTGAGAAGATGGCAGCTGGCAGGATAGAGGTGAGGGAGAGGATGTGAGTGAGCAGGGAAAGGAGAGTATGTGGATGTGTGTGGTGTGTTTGTGAGTGAATAAGGGACAGTTAAGTCCAGCAGGAGTAGCAGGAGCTGGCAGAACAGGCTCTCCTGGACAGGGTGCACCTACCCCCACTGGGGACACTCCCCGGGCTGCAGGTCTTAGGCATGGAGCCCATGCCATCTTGAAGGGGAGAGCAGCCTCTTCTAGGAATTCATCAACACCACTGCACAGACAGGCTTTGGACATTGCCGTGCGACCCAGCAGCCACTCCAGCCAAAATCCTGCTACCCCAAGCACAGACCTGTAGACCCTAAGACCTCCTCCTCCAGAGGTGCAAGCCTCCTGCTGCAATAATTGTGACGGCCCCCCTCCCCTGCGGCAAACCCCCAGACACCACAGTGACACTTTCCCGGATCGCAGGCCTCCTGAGCCCACCCCTGCACAGACTGTTCTTGGGTGCCGCTGTGAGCCCCTGCTGTGCAAGCTCTTATCCAAACAAGGGCACAGGGCCCTGGCTGTAGAAATTTTCGAATCCCCTCTTCCTGGACACGTGCCCGCAGACACCTTTGACACATGGTTTCAGCGCCAGGGGCCATTCAGGGTGCATCAGTGTGCCTTGCTGGCAAGCGCACCGCGGGGCCCCTGTGAGCCACCACTGGGCATGTGTGTATCCAGCCATGGATGCATCAGCAAACACTGAGTCTTACCACCCCACAGCTGCAGAACTCTCAACACCACCGTTGTGATTTTCCTGTGTGCAGTCCTTTTGAGTCCCACCACTCCAACAAATGGCTCCTAGGTACCTCTGTGAGCAGCAGCTGGACACATGCTATTTCAACCATGGGCACAAGGCAGCAAAAATTGGGACATACACCCAGCCAGCTGCTGACTTCAGCACCGCAGTTGCGCCTTTAGAACAAGCAGGGCTACGGAGCCCGCTGCCCCTATAAGTGGCTCCTGGGTGCCTCTTGAGCCCTGGTTGGGTGTGCTCCTATCCATACTAGAGTGTGCGGCTCCAGGAGTAGAAATTTGGATTTCCCCCTTCCTGGCTGTCTACCCACAGACACTCCAGTTGTGTGGTTTCAGCACACAGACCCCTGAGGTCATCGCCCCAGCTCATAACTCCCTGGTGCCTCTATGAGCTGCCATGAGGCACACTTGTACCCTACCAAGGGCTCAAGGACCCAACAGCAGAAACTTGGACTTTCTCCTCCTCTGCTGCTGACCTGCAGTCACTGCATTGCACCGATCGAGCACGCAAGCCCCATGAGCCTGCGATCTTGGCCAGCAACCCTGGGTGATTCTTTGAGGTGCCACAAGGCACAACCATGGCCACTGGCATCCAGTGCCTGTGGTAGTGACACTCAGGCACAAGGGCCCCTGGAGCCCATTGCCCCAGCAGTAAGCAGCCATTGGACATCCATATCTAACAAAGGGCACACATTCCCCAAAGCAAAACTGAGAATTCTCCCTCCATGGGCCCGGTGGAACACCACAATCACTCCAATCCAGCGTACAGGCCCCACAAGCACACACCCCTTGCAGATAGCCCCGGCCCCTCTATGTCTGCCACGGGGCATGTATCTCTCCAACCAATGATGCATGGCTCCCTCAGTAGGATCCACAACATCTCGCTCTTGGCCAACTACATCTGGACAGCCTGCTGCTGGATCCTGAACCCCTTCATGATTCAGAGGGGGGGATCAATGTGACCACAGTCCCACTGCCTCAACCACAGACTAAGAGACACCCTCCCACCCTACCCCCACTGTCATGGGCTCTGGGCCCCTTGTAGTTAGTTGCAGAGTGATGCTAATCCAGCAAGTGTCACACCACACTGACCAAATTCACAGTCCTGAGCCTCAGGCCCTGAGACTCCTTCCTCCCAGGCTGTGGACTCTGGGAACCTACAGTGAGCATATACCAGTGAGATCTCTGACAACCTTTTCCACAAGAGCAGGAACCACAATCATAGCCAACATAGTTTGCATAATGAAGATGGGGGTGAGTCATATTGCTGACCCCTGACGAGCCTTCATCCATGAATAAGAAACTAATATCCAAGACACAACTACCTCAAGAGAACACAAATAGCTCAAGTAGGGAGCTCCACTAGATTAACAAGTCTGGGCGACATGAGAGATCATATCGTAGGAACACCCTAAAAGAATCTGGGGAGCAAAGCAGTTGGATCTAGGACAAAGAAACAATTAAAGTGTTACAACAAAATATGGGGAGACAAAAAAGCAATCTCCAAAGATAAGAAAAACAGAAATCAACAGAAAAGGAGTTACATGCAATGGAGGGAAGTAACATGCCAGATAAAGAATCCAGATTAATTGTTATAAGGATGCTCAGAAGGCTGCATGCCAAATACAAAACTGATGAGAATTATAAGGAGCTGAATGAAAATGTGACCTACATGTAAAGGAACCAAAATGAAATGAAGAATGACATAGCTGCAAATGACCACATTGAAAAGCTTATATGGTAGACTAGAAGTGGCTGAGAACCACATCAGCAAATTAGAAGACAAGGTAGGGAAAAAACACACAAACACAGTGACAACTGGAAAGAAAATTTAAAAAGCAAGAGGACAGCCTAAGAGAGCTTTAGGACAAAACAAAACAAAACAACATTCGCAAAATAGGGCTACTAGAAGGAGAAGAAGCCAAGCACAGAGTAGAAAACCTGTTTGAGGAAATAATGATAGAAAAGTTACTTGATTTTGGCCAAAAAAAAAAAAAACATAAAGCAAACAAACAAACAAAAAAACCCACAACAACTATGCAATTCCAAGAAGCACATAGAATGCCAAACACCATGAACCCAAAAACACCAAAATCAAGACACAACATAATTAAATTAGCAAACATCAAGAACAAAGTATGAACCTTAAAGTGAGCCACCGCTGGGCAAGCTCTTATCCAAACAAGGGCACAGGGAGAGACAGAAAGTTACCTACAGGAGATATCCCATTATAATATCAAATTATTTCTCAACAGAAACACACCAGGCCAGAAGGGAATGGAATGAAATATACAAAGTGATGCAAAGCAAGGGACTGATCCAAGAATTCTATACCCATCAAGGCTATCATTCAAAACTGAAGGTGGAATCAGGAGCTTCACAGACAGAAAAGGGCTAAGAGAGTTTTTTACCACCAAGTCAGCAATGCAAGAAATCCTAAAGGGGTGCTGTAAAAAGAAGAAACAGAAATCTAAGAAGAAACACAAATATTAAGAATAAAAATGATGGCAAACAAGTACTTATCGATAATAACATTAAATTTAAACGCATTGCCCTAACCAGTTTGGCTCAGTGGATGAACGTTGGCCTGTGGACTGAAAGTTTGATTCCACGCCACAGCATGTACCTTGGTTGTTGGCACATCCCCAATGTGGGGTGTGCAGGAGGCAGCTGATTGATGTTTCTCTCTGATCAAAGTTTCTAACTCTCTATTCTTCTCCCTTCCTCTCTGTAAAAAAAAAAAATCAATAAAATATATTTAAAAATAAATTAATGTAAATGCATTAAATGCTACAATCAAAAGACATAAGGTAGCTGAATGGATAAAAAAACATGAACCATATAGTTGCTGTCTGCAAGAGACCCACCTCAGAACAAAGCATTCACACATACTGACTGATAGTGAAGGGATGGAAAAAAATTCTGGCAACTAAAAATAGAGAAAAACTGGGGTTGTAATACTCATATCTGACAAAGGTCATATAGACCTCAAAGTAAAGGCCATAACAAGAAATAAGGAATGACAGTTTATAATACTAAAGGGAGCAATTCAACAAGAAGATATAATTCTGGGGTATTAAAGGCCAGGAGCACCCAAATACAGGAGCACCCAAATACATAAAACAATTTCTGGAAGATATCAAGGGAAAATTCGCTAGCAATACATTCATAGTAGGGGCCTTTAATACCCCCATGACACCACTGGATAAATCCTCTAAACAAAAAATCATCAAAGAAATAGCAATCCTAAGTGGTAATAAATTCTAACCTTGCAACATAAAAATTAGAAAGAGAGCAACAAGAAATGCCCACAGTACCCAGAAGGAAGAATATAATAAAGATCAGAGCAGAAATAAACAACAGAGATCCAAACAAACAAACAAACAAACACAAACAATACAAAAGATCAATGAAACCAAGAGCTGGTTCTTTGAGAGGATTGAACAAGATTGATGAACCTTTGATCAGGCTCTCCAAGAAGCAAAGAGACAGGACCCAAATAAACAAAATCAAATGAAAGAGATGAAGTAAGAACTGACCCCACATATATACAAAGGATTATAAAAAAAAAAAAAAAAATCCTTTGGACAACTCTATTCCAACAAACTGGACAACCTCAACGGAATTCACACATTCGTAGAAAAATACAAGTTTACAAAACACAATTAGAAAGAATAAAAAAACATGAATAGGCCAATAAATACTGATGAAATTGAAACAGTAATCAAAAAGCTTCCAGCAAACAAAAGCCCTGGTCAGATGGCTTCACATGGAGTTTTACCCAACATCAAAGAAGAACTAAATCCAATCCTCTTCAGACTATTCCAAAAAATGCAAGAGGAAGGAACACCTCCAAGCTCTTTCTAGGAAGCCAGCATTACCCTAATAACAAAACCAGATAAAGACACCACAAAGAAACAGAATTACAGGCCTATATCCCAGATAAACATAGATGCTAAAATCCACAACAAAATTCTGGCAAATTGGATCCAGCATGACATCAGAAAGATCATATACCCTGAACAAGTGAGATTTATTTCACAGATGCAAAGCTGATACAATATCCACAAGTAAATAACCATGATACATCACTTAAACAAATTGAAAGATAAAAATCAAATAATCATATCAATTGATGCAGAAACAGACATCTGACAAAGCCCACCAACCTTTCCTGATAAAAATACTCAGCAAAGTGGGAATAGCAGGATCATAATAAAAGTCTTATATGAGAAACCTACCATAACATCATACTTAATGGCAAAAAATTAAAGCATTTCCCTTAAGAACAGAAATAAGACTGGGATGCCCGCTTTCACCATTCCTGTTCAACATGGTACTAGAAGTGCTAGCCACAGAGATCAGACAAGAAGAAGAAATAAATGGCTCCCAAATTGGAAAAAAATAAATAAAATTGTCATTATTTACAGATGACAGGATACTGTACATAGAAAACTCTAAAAACTCCATAAAAATTAGACTTAATAAATGAATTTGGCAATTTAGCAGGATAGAAAATCAAAGCCAAGAAATCTATGGCATTTTTATACACCAATAGTAAACTTACAGAAAAGAGATTTACAAAACAATCCCACTTACCAGCACACCAAAAAAATTAAGATGCCTAGGAATAAACGAAACTAAGGAGGTAAAAGACCTCTACTCAGAAAATAAAAAGATGCTGAAAAAAGAGATAGAGAAAGATATAAACAGATTGGAGAACATACTGTGTTCATGGATTGGTAGTAGCAGCATCATTAAAATGTCTATACTACCCAAAGCAATCTATAGATTCAATGCACTCCCCATTAAAATACCAATAGCATATTTCACAGACCTAGAACAAACTCTCCAAAAACTCATCCGTAATAAAGACAAGATCCCGAATAGTTGCAGCAATCCTGAGAAAGAACAACAAAGTAGGAGGAATCTCAATACCATCTATCAAGCTGTATTACAAAGCCACTATTCTCAAAACTGCCTGGTACTGGCATAGGAACAGACATATAGTCCCAGGAAATAGAATAGAGAACCCAGAAATAGACCTAAACCACTATGCTCAATTAATATTTGACAAAGGAGGCAAGAACATACAATGGAGTCAACACATTCACTTCAATAAGTGGTGCTGGGAAATTTGGTCAGATACATGCAAAAAATGAAATTAGGCCCCCAATTTACACCATATACAAAAATAAACTCAAAAATGAATAAAGGACTTAAACATAAGATAGGAAACCATGAAAATATTAGAGGAATCCACAGGCAGCAAAATCTCAGACATATGCCAAAGCAATATGTTCATCTATCCAGCTCCTAGGTCAATGGGAACTAAAGGGAAAAAAAATGGATCTACATAAAAATAAAAGGCTTCTGCTCAGCAAAAGAATCCATTACCAAAACAACAAGAAAGCCCTAATAGACACCTGCTGAAGCCCTCTTGTTTACCATGTTTCATTCAAATCAGGCAAAGGAAACAACCTTCCTGAAGCAGGTTTCCCTCTAATCTTTTGGGCAGGAGGGGGCTGGGGGTGTCCAAAGGTTCTCTCTGAGACTTTTGCCTCTTAATAAACAGCTGAAAATCAATATCCCCAAAAGCAGCTTCACGTTGGCAGAGTCTTGTTCCCTTTAATTCTTAATGATAGGCTACATGAGGGTTCAGGCAGGAATCTGTCAGCTAGATTACCCGTGTCGCATGGTTTCTTAATTTTCCTGACACGTGTGTTCTGTTCTTCCTCAACTACTTGCAAATCTCCCATTCTCACTTCTGAAAAATAATATCCCATTTACCCCCTTTCTCCTTTTTTCAAAATATGTCATATGCAGTCCATCCGGCCTGGCTCAGTGGTTGAGCATCGACCTATGAAGGCAGGAGGTCACCATTCGATATTCCATCAGGGCACATGCCAGGTTTCATGCTGGATCCCCAGTGTGGTGGCCATGGGGGGAAGCTGGTCAAGGATTCTCTCTCATCGTTGATGTTGCTACCTCTCTCTCTCTCCTTCCTCTCTGAATTCAATAAAAATGTGTTTTAAAAATTTAAAAAATTTTTAAATGTTGCCTCAGTGTGCTTCAATCTTTTATGAATTTATCATTTCTATGTGAAGCCTCCTTGCACATCTACTAAACCCTGATGTTCTCCTATTAATATTTCTCTATTAGTTTGGCTATTAACCCAGCCAAGAAGAACTTAGCCACCACATAAATATTAATGAGTTATTTTACCTTCATGTTTTGCAAATGTCTTCTTAGTTTGATGTCTCTCAAAGGCCATTTCACTAAGGATTGAGTACAATTTTTAATCTTTTTTAATCAGAAATGCTGGGTCTTTATTTGCATTTCCTAACATTTGAAAAAAGAGATTCACTAATACACCCAAGATGCTCCAAACAATAACCGAAGAATGTGTTACATTGAAAGTTAGGTTAAAATAAAAACTCAGCTACTCAAGTGCACTAGATATATTTCAAGGGCTTAATCATCACATGTGACTGATGGCTATCATACTGGACAGGGACCCTGACCATCTGCTATGGTCTACTGAGCCACATTGTCCAGGCACACTCTGCTACTTCTAGTGGTAAGGGAAAATGCTGAAATTTCTATAACATATGGTGAGTTCCTAAAACCCAAGAAAGGGGATGAGATAACTAGGATCTGAAAATGCTTCCCTCTCACATCAAACTAACTCTCTCTCTCTCTCTCTCTCTCTCTCTCTCTCTCTCTCTCTCTCTCTCTCTCTCTCTTCATCTCTGACTTGCATCTTGTCATCCTATCCCTGCTTGACAGGGAACAGTGTCCATAACAGAAATCAGAACTTCTGGAATTTGAGGAAACGTATAAAAATGGGCAGGTTATGGGGAGGAAGGGCATGGGCTAAACATTGCATGATCTAGATGTTGGCTCCTCACCACACATAGAGACTATGTCCCATTACATTGTGGCGAGATTCACCTGTGGGGCTAACTTATGTAAAGTACTTGCCAGCATGTCCTGTTCTGGATTTACCCACTGTTATTAGCATTAATAGTGATTATTAGCTATCAGACGCAAGATAACGAAGAAAATTGAAAGTCAGTGCACCCTGGCCAGTGTGGCCAGGCATTGTCCTGTGCATCACAAAGGTCACATGTTTGATTCCTGGTTAGGGCACATGTCCATGTGGCTGGTCCGGTCCCCAGGCAATCATTAATATTTGTGGCCCACATGAATGCATGTTTCTCTGTCTGTCTGTCTCTCCATTCATCTTTCTCTAAAAAATCAGTTTTAAAACCCACCAGATTTAAACAAGCCAAAACAAAAGAAAACTCATGTCTGCATGTTGTCTCTCAACAGGGTGTCCTGCACTTGACACTTTACTTCTTCTGGAGACCACAACTGAGAAATCCAGCAAAATTCTTTATTGGAATCTGAACTTTTCCATCAAAATATTCAAAAAGGCACAGTACCAAGGCAATGAGACTTAGAAAGTGCATGTTTAGATAGAGACATCATCTGTGAAGATGGGCATACAAGGTCCCTGGGTAGTTGGTGACTGCTGGTGCACAGGGATTCTGTACATAAAGGCCCCATGGATGGGGGTCTCCAGGACATCAGAAAGCAAGCAGGGAGAGTAAGGCACACATAGTTATTTGCTTACTATTGAATGTATCCAGATTCCACCAATCTGCACAGCAGTCAGGCAGGTTGGATTTAGGACAGCTCGGGTACACTGATGTCAAAGGGAATACTCTGAATAAAAAGAGCCAAAGCCTGGCTCACTTGGCTCAGGGGTACAGTTTCGACCTGTGAACCAGGAGGTCTGGGTTCAATTCCTAGTCCGGGACATGCCTAGGTTGTGGGCTCCAAGCCCAGTAGATATCTTGTAGCAAGCAGCCAATCAATGATTCTCTCTCACCATTGATGGTTCTAATTCTTTCTTCCTCTCCCTTCCTTTCTGCAAACAATAAAAATAAATATATCTAAAGTATGTAAATAGCTTAGGATTCTGATACCCAGAATATCCATTTAAGAAATTCAAGAAAGTGTCCTTTGCCATGGTCAGAATTTTTATGCTGTTCCTTTTCTCCTTTAATCTTCCTTTCCAGTCCACTTCCCCAGAAGATTCTATATAATGTGATCTATTCTATGCTGGGAAGTTTTGTATTGTTTACCTTCTTATATTTCTCTGCACCAAAATACTTTATCAAGTCAAACTTACATTGGTAAAATTCACTTGAGTAAATTTGATGTGCAAATGGCTTTATTAAGTGTTTCACCAATCCAGCAGCATACCAGGTGGCAATGAAAAGGGGCTCACTGAGCAAAACCCACCAGGGCTTCTTCCCCCATAGTCCCCCAATCTGACTTGCTAGACTTTAAAGTCCTTAAACAACTGAGGTTCAACCTTCCAAATTTTTCAATGAATTTCACATATAGTATTAAAATACAAATAATATCCAGAAACCATGCTGCAGATTTTTTGTTTGTTTGTTTGTTTGTTTGTTTGCAGAATGAGTTCAGGATTCTGGAGAATGGGCTGCAACATAAATTGATACAGTAGGCAATAAATATATATTTAGAAGGTATTTGGGCGAGCCAGATGGATACCTACTCTCTAATGGAGTGGTCCCCAAATGTCAGGACCCAGGGATTTTTATTGATACATTTTGCCCTTCAGCAAAGCAAACACACATATCAAAGTTAAGGTTTGGTAAACAATAAAGGATTTTCAGGTTAGGGATATTGCCTTCAGCTGTTCAGCCAACAGCAGGTAATAATATGCAGATTTTCAAACCTGCTGAATAGCAAAGTCCATCAGCCTTATGAGGGACTTCTAGTATTTATTATGCTAACTACTGTTGGTCTTTGCCTCCAGCATGCCCCCTTTTCTGTTTTAACAATAAATTTAGAAGGGTGTGTGCCATTCACAGAACTTGGATCCTTTTAAGACTTTTAGATTCTATGAAAAGGCTTGAGTTCTTTTGTTGCAGAAGATTGGAGAAGAAAACCAAGCAGCATTTAGACTTAGAAATTACTCTTTTTAATATATACACCAGTGGGCTTAGAGAAAAGTGAATTTAAATTCTAAGCTGAGCTACAAGCAAAACTTTCCTTTTAATGAAAGAGCCAGCCCTATGTGTGTTTAGTGGTTACCCAGCTGGTGGCTTTGAAAACAAGAGTTCTATCCAATTAAAAAATGCTTCTGGCATGGCATGAGGGTATGGACATATCTAGTCTCTGGCCTACAAAGTCAGACAGCTAAGTTTATCTTCCTTATTATTCAAGCAGGCTAGAAAGCAAAGTTATTTTTTCAGAAAAAGGGGCTGTTTAAAAATAGCAGAGTTTACTTTACAGAATATGGGACTATCTAAACAGCAGAGAATTTGAAAAGTAGTTTTACAAAATGTGGGTTAGCCTTGTCATCCCCCCGCCCCATCCCACAAACTTTTTAGCCTTGTGGTACAATAACCACAGGGTGTTATTGTGTTCAGGTGTGATGACCGTTCTTTTACTGCTTCCTGCTGAAAAGGGGTGATGACCAATGGGTTAACATCCCATTTATTCCTCTCAGAGAGTTTTGTAGGGAATATTTCTGGTTTGCAGGAACATTTGAAGTTTAAAGTCATTTAGAAAAGATGAGATAAAGTGAATAAACAGATTTAGAAGACATGGACCTATGGTTATGAGTAGCATTAACACTGGTCCTGAAAGACGCCTGGAAAGATGGCGACCGGCAAGAAGGTAGGGAGAGAGAGAGTGTGAGTGAGGAACCCACAGAGGAGAGTGTAGACGTGTAGACGTGTGTGGTGTTTGTGTGTGTATGAGCTAGGGTCAGTTAGATTCTGCAGGTCTTCCAAGGGGCTGCCTAACCAGGCAGTCCTAGACGGTGGAGCCCCGCGCACAAAGCGGACACTTCTCGGCGGCTGGTGCGGACGCGGAGACCACACCATCTTGAGAAACAGAGCTGCCTGAGACTCGGATCCTGGCTTCTGACACAAACCAGGACCCTGCAGCCACTGGGGACAGAGAACTGCTATCACAGCTTCAGAGGAAGAAACAACAAGAATCCAGACCTCCAGGCAGATTCCCCTGAGTCAAAGAGCCTATCCCCCTCCCCGCAGGCGCACAAGGATAGCGCCAGAGTAACTGATAGACAAGCCCCTCGCTCAAGCTGCAGAGCTTTGCTCAGGGACACGCTCCGCCTTAGGGTATTTGGCGCACAGGACAGAAGCAGCTCACCTTTGGGGAAATCTGTCAGTGCGCACAGAGGGCTCCCCTTTGGGGAATTGGGGGGAATTTGGCTTGCGGGTCACAGCTCCCCTTCGGGGAATCTTAGAGCTTGCACAAAGGGGCTTCCCTTTGGGGAATTTGGCGCGCAGGACGGACTCCGAACCTCTTCGGGGATTCTGGGAGAGTGCACAAAGGCAGCTCACCTTCAGGGATTTGAGAGTGTGCGCCCTAGCCGGTTTGGCTCAGTAGTGAGAGCACACACAGGACGCAGCTCCACATCAGGGAATTTGGCACGCCGGACACGGCTGCCTGGGATCCCTGACTCACAGCGCATTCACACTAAGAGCCAACGACCCCAATTGTTGGTGCATGCACACACAGTGACCCTGATTCTCAACAAGAAACTGCACAAGGCAACAGATACTCTGACACTCGATTCTTGGTGCAGATACAGGGAAACTCTGACTCCTGGCACATGCTAAGGATCTCATTTTTGGCACATACCAACAGTGTGGTGCTGACAGGGGCCCTGATTCTAAGTGTGCACACGAGACCACACGAAACACTGGGACACTGACCCTGGGCAAGTCTGGTTCCCACCAACCAAAGGCAGCCACACGTCCTAGTGTCAGAGCACTTCAGTGAAACTTGGGTGGAGCGAAGTCCCCACAGCGCACGGCTGAGGTGCACACAAACGGAAGTTTGAGCTTTCTGGTGATAGCCAGAATGGGGAAACGAAATAACTCACAGAGGAAAGAAAATGTGGAGTCGCCAAGAAAGGAAATTAGTGAAACTGAAGCTTGCAACATGACCGAAAAGGAGTTCAGAGTAATGGTCGTGGAATTTATACATTGTATGGATGAGAAAATCAACAACTTATGCAACAATCAGGAAGAAATGAAAAGTGATATAGCTACAATCAAAAACACCATGGAAAGTTTCAACAGTAGACTACAAGAAGCAGAGGACCGAATTAGTGAGTTAGAAGATCAGGTACAGAAACAAGCTCAATCTGAACAGCAATTGGAGAAAACAATTAAAAAGCAGGAGGAAAGCCTAAGGGAGCTTCGGGACAACATGAAGCGAAGTAACATGCGTATAATAGGGCTGCCAGAAGGACAAGAAGAGCAGCAGGGATTAGAAAATCTATTTGAAGAAATAATGACAGAAAACTTCCCAAATATGGGAAAGATAAAAGTTACACAAGTACAGAGAGTCCCAAGCAGGATCAACCCCAAAAGACTCACACCAAGACATGTAATAATCTCAATGGCAAATATAAATGATAAAGAGAGAATCTTAAAGGCAGCAAGAGAGAAACAGAGAGTTACCTACAAAGGAACACCCATCAGATTGTCAAATGATTACTCAACAGAAACACAACAAGCTAGAAGTGAATGGAAGGAGGTATACAAAGTGTTGCAAAGTAAAGGACTGAATTCAAGAATACTATATCCAGCAAGACTATCAATCAAAATTGAAGGGGAAATCAGGAGCTTCGCAGACAAAAAAAGACTCAGGGAGTTTATCACCACCAAACCAGCAATGCAAGAATTGCTAAAGGGAATACTGTAAAAAGAAGAAATAAACAGGTAAGAAGTAATACAGACACAAAAATAGATATGACTACAAACAAATACCTTTCAGTAATAACTTTAAATGTAAACGGACTAAATGCTCCAATCAAAAGACATTGAGTGGCTGAATGGATAAAAAAGCATGACCCATATATATGCTGTCTACAAGAGACCCACCTCAGAACAAGAGACTCACACAGATTGAAAGTGAAGGGATGGAAAAATATCTTCCAGGCAAATGGAAATGAAAAAAAAGCTGGGGTAGCAATACTTATATCTGACAAATTAGACCTCAAAGTAAATGCCATAACAAGAGATAAGGAAGGCCACTTCATAATACTAAAGGGAGAAATCCAACAAGAAGAAATAATTCTGGTAAACATATACGCTCCCAATATAGGAGCACCCAAATACATAAAAAAAACTCCTGGAGGATATCAAGGGAGAGATTAATAGCAATACAATCATAGTAGGAGATTTTAATACCCCACTATCACCATTGGACAAATCCTCTAAACAAAAAATAAGCAAAGAAACAGCAATCCTAAATGACTCACTAGACCAGATGGAATTAATTGACATCTTCAGAACATTTCACCCCAGAGCCACAGAATATACATTCTTCTCAAGTGCACATGGTTCATTTTCAAAGATAGACCATATGCTGGGTCACAGGCAAAGTCTCTTCAAATTCAAGAAGATAGAAATTATATCAAGCATCTTCTCAGATCACAGTGGCATAAAACTGGAAATCAACTACAATAAATACAATCCAAAGAAATCAAACACATGGAGACTAAACAGCATGCTATTAAACAAGGACTGGGTCAAAAGAGGGATCAAGGAAGAAATAAAAAACATCATGGCAACAAATGACAATGAAAACACAACAATCCAAAATCTATGGGACACAGCAAAAGCAGTCTTGAGAGGGAAGTTCATAGCTCTACAAGCCTATTGCAAAAAACAAGAAACAATGGTAATAAATTACCTAACCCTACAACTCAACGAACTAGAAAAAGAGCAGCAAGAAAAGCCCAGTGTAACCAGAAGGAAGGAAATAACAAAGATCAGAGCGGAGATAAATGACATAGAGACCAAAGAAACAATACAAAAGATCAACAAAACCAAGAGCTGGTTCTTTGAAAAGATAAACAAGATTGATGGACCTCTAGCCAGGCTCACCAAGAAGCAAAGAGAGAGGACCCAAATAAACAAAATCAGAAATGAAAGAGGTGAAATAACAACAGACCCCGCTGAGATACAAAGGATTGTTACAAAATACTACGAACAGCTCTATTCCAACAAACTGGACAACCTGGAGGAAATGGACATATTCCTAGAAAAATACAACCTTCCAAAAATCAATCAAGAAGAATCTCAACAGCTCAATAATAGGCCAATAACTTGGACGAAATTTAAGAAGTCATCAAAAAGCTTCCGGCAAACAAAAGCCCGGGGCCTGACGGCTTCACAGGAGAGTTTTACCAAACATTCAAGGAAGAACTAAAACCTATCCTCCTCAGACTATTCCAAAAAATTCAAGAGGAAGGAACACTTCCAAGCTCCTTCTATGAAGCCAGCATCACCCTAATACCAAAACCACATAAAGACAACACAATGAAAGAGAATTACAGGCCAATATCCCTCATGAACATAGATGCCAAAATCCTCAACAAAATTCTAGCAAATCGGCTCCAGCAGTACATCAGAAAGATCATACTCCATGACCAAGTAGGATTTATCCCAGGAATGCGAGGATGGTACAATATCCGCAAATCAATAAACGTGATACATCACATAAACAAATCGAGAGATAAAACTCACATAGTCATATCAATTGATGCAGAAAAAGCATTTGACAAAATACAACACCCTTTCTTGATAAAAACTCTCAACAAGGTGGGAATAGAAGGCTCATACCTCAACATAATAAAAGCTATATATGATAAACCCACAGCAAACATCATACTCAATGGACAAAAGCTAAAAACATTTCCCCTAAGAACAGGAACAAGACAGGGATGCCCACTCTCACCACTCCTGTTTGACATAGTACTGGAAGTATTAGCTATTGCAATTAGACAAGAAGAAGAAATAAAAAGCATCCAAATTGGAAAAGAACAAGTAAAGCTGTCTTTATTTGCTGACGACATGATATTGTACATAAAAAATCCGAAAGACTCCGTCAAAAAACTAATAGACTTAATAAATGAATTCGGCAATGTAGCAGGATACAAAATTAACGTCAAGAAATCTATGGCCTTTCTATACACCAATAGTGAACTTACAGACAGAGAGACTAAAAAGGCAATCCCATTTACAATTGCACCAAAAAAATTAAGATACCTAGGAATAAACTTAACTAAGGAGGTAAAAGACCTATACACGGAAAACTACAGGACACTGAAAAAAGAGATAGAAGAAGACGTAAACAGATGGAAGAACATACCATGTTCATGTATTGGTAGAATCAACATCATTAAAATGTCCATACTACCCAAAGCAATCTATAGATTCAATGCACTCCCCATTAAAATACCAACAGCATATTTCACAGACCTTGAAAGAACTCTCCAAAAATTCATCTGGAATAAAAAAAGACCCCGAATAGCCACAGCAATCCTGAGAAAAAAGAATAAAGTAGGAGAGATCTCAATAACAGATTTCAAGCTGTATTACAAAGCCACTATTCTCAAAACAGCCTGGTACTGGCACAAGAACAGACATATAGATCAATGGAACAGAATAGAGAATCCAGATATTGATCCAAACCACTATGCTCAATTAATATTTGACAAAGGAGGCATGAACATACAATGGAATAAAGACAGTCTCTTCAATAAATGGTGTTGGGAAAATTGGACAGACACATACAAAAAAATGAAGCTAGATCACCAACTTACACCATACACAAAAATAAACTCAAAATGGATACAGGACTTAAACATAAGACGGGAAACCATAAAAATACTAGAGGAATCCACAGGCAGCAAAATCTCAGGCATATGTCAAAAGAACTTCTTCACCGATACTGCCCCTAGGGCAATAGAAGCTAAAGAGAAAATAAACAAATGGGACTATATCAAAATAAAAAGCTTTTTTACAGCAAAAGAAACTATCAACAAAACAACAAGAAAGCCCACTGCATGGGAGAACATATTTGCAAATGGCATCACTGATAAAGGTTTAATCTCCAACATCTATAGGCAGCTTATACAATTTAATAAAAGGAAGATAAATGATCCAAAAAAAAAATGGGCAACAGACCTAAATAGAATCTTTTCCAAAGAAGACAGAAGGAAGGCCAAGAGACACATGAAAACATGCTCAAGGTCACTAATTATCCGAGAGATGCAAATCAAAACAACAATGCGCTATCATCTCACACCTATCAGAATGGCTATCATCAACAAATCAACAAATGACAAGTGTTGGCGAGGACGCGGAGATAAAGGAACCCTCGTGCACTGCTGGTGGGAATGCAGACTGGTGCAGCCACTGTGGAGAACAGTATGGAGTTTCCTCAAAAAACTGAAAATGGAACTCCCATTTGATCCACTAATCCCACTCCTAGGAATATATCCTAAGAAACTGGGAACACCAATAAGAAAGGAAATATGCACCCCTATGTTCATAGCAGCACAATTTACAATAGCTAAGATCTGGAAACTGCCTAGGTGCCCATCAGCAAATGACTGGATCAGAAAACTATGGTACATCTACACAATGGAATATTATGCTGCCATAAAAAAGAAGGAATTCTTACCATTTGCAGCAACCTGGATGGAATTGGAGAACATTATGTTAAGTGAAATAAGCCAGTCAATGAAAGAAAAATACCACATGATCTCACTCATTTGTGGATAATAAAGAACATTAAAAACTTGAACAAAAAGATAGATACAGAGGCAGTAAAGCATCAAACAGTCTGTCAAATTACAGCAGGAAGGTTAGGGAGAGGTGGGGAAGATAAGAGATCAATCAAAGGACTTGTATGCATGCATATAAGCATAACCAATGGAAATATGGGAAATGGTAAGATATGTACATATTACCTTAATAAAAAAAATTGGAAAAAAACACTGGTCCTGTCAATGAAAGGAAACATTTCCCGCACGCACCCCGCCCCCCCTACCTCCCATGTAGCCCAGGTCTGGGATAACTCCTGTCTTATTTTTGAAGCTGGATCAGCTAGTTTCTTGGCCCCATCTCTTACAATACCAGATTGGTTGGCATAAAAACAGCACTCTTCCTTAAGGAACAGGCACAGCTTCCCTTTCTCTGCTGTGAGAAGGTCTAGTCCTCTTGGATTCTGGAGAGTAACAGCTGCCAGTGAGTCAATATGATCCTGTACTGCAACAATACTTTGGGCTATTTCTTCCAAGCTGTGAGCAAGGTCTTTGGATAGGCTCTGATAGTAGGAGAGGGAAGTTGCCAGTCCCCCTTATTCCAGTGCTAGCCCCTGTTGAAATTCGGAGTGTTATAAGGAGAGGGAATAGCTAGGGCGCTCTTTTGTATTGGATATGTTGTGTTCCGGGGATTGGCCAGGACTGAATATTGGGGGCTATATCTACATTGGGTGACCGATAGATGAGAGTTCAAGTCCCTGTCCATTTTGTGGGGAGACAGACATACGTGTTTTGTCCACAGAGGAAGAAGATTCCCTGATTATGGAAACAAGCTGAAAGGTGTAGAGAAAAAAGGTGAGTTGCAGCATATGGGGGTCCCTGTCCTCATTCTGCACTCCAAACCGAGAGGGTGGGTGCCATGGTACTTCCTATAAGGGGTGACAGGTGAGAGGTTGAGACTCTGTTGCAGTGAAAATGGGTAGGAATACTAGTATGAGGTGATATCCAAGGAAAAAGTGAAAGGGATGGAAAAGAACAATTGAAGTCTCAATTCAGCCTGGACTGTTGGATAAGAAGTAAAACTGGTCATAGAAAATGACCATTGGCTTCCAGGGGCGTCCTGATAGTTGATTCGTTGGGACCAATAGGTATTTGATAGTTCCAATTTGACTGTAGTGTTGCAAGCAGAGGATGGGAGATTACCCACTGATTGATTGCCCCGTGATCTTGTAAAGCATAAAGGGGCTGGGGTGAGTAATGGGGTGTGTAGAGCGATAGGGCCTGTGACTGGGAGAGAGGATGAAGCTAACTCAGCAAGAGACTGAGTTGAGGTACAAAAGAGAAGGGATGCTTGGTTTGCCTGTGCAGTAGGATAATCGCCTACTAGGGTGTCAGCTCTTTCAGAAAATATATTCCCCTTTTCTTTTTTAGAAGCCAGAGTGCTTTTGGACTGGTTCCAACACGTGATGGGTGTAAGGACGGTGCCATATGCTGAAGAAGAGAGAGAACTGCAGAGCCAGCAGTCCTTGGCTAAGGCTGGGTTGGTCTGATTTAAGAGGGAGCGGGTAAAATTAAGCTTTCGGTAGAGATAGTGACGACTTAGGAGTCTCTTGAGGGGCCTCTCTGGGAGTGGTTGAGATTAAGAGAGTTCAGTAACAGCAAATAATTAGCCTTAGCCTCATTGTGTTCCTTTACTGTGTAGGGAGCAGTAATTTTATGGTTCTTCTGTATCCCAGAAAGGGCAGAACAGTTCTCATCCTGGAACTAGTCTTGGGTTCTGAAGGCACTCATAAAAAGACAAAATGAGAATTATTACAAAGATTAAAAAAAAAGAGCATCCAGAAATACCAGAGCATTTTACCTTTAAGAGAAGATGAGAGAGATTAGTGTAAAGAAGAATCTACAGGGTGTTTCTGAATTTCTTGGAGCAGGTTGATCAGTCAGGTCTGTTGTCTTCTTGAGGGTGATCTGCAGGGGGTGTTTCTGGACAGGGGTTACCTTCCACATACGCCGGGCGTCCCTCGGCTGGTGGGCTGCTTTTACCCAGGCATGGCAAATCCAGGTGTTCAGTCCTGCAACTTTGAGAGCTGTGGGGTTGGTGAGTATGACTGGATATGGTCCCTTCCAAATTGCTTAAGGGGCTCTTTTTTTTCCAGTCTTTTACCCAAACCTGGTCTCCAGGTTTATAAGGATGTACAGCTATTCCTGGAGAGATGGGTAGTCAGTCAGTAACCTGACTGTGGATCTCAAAGACAGTTTTTCCAAGTCTTTGTAATTGCTATTGGATTTCTCTGTTTCCTATTTTCCCCAAATCTCCCTTTGGCCAAATTACTTGGAGGGGGCGGTGGGGGGGGTGGGTCTGCCATATAGAATTTAAAATGGAGAGAAACCTACCCTGGCCCTCAGGGCCCTGCATACGCCTAGGAGTACAGAGGCAAGATATCTGTCCAGGGTAGGGTTGTCTCTTGGCATAGCTCAGCTATAGCCTGCTTGAGAGTCCGGTTCATGCGCTCTAATTTCCCTGAACTCTGAGGCCTATAAGCTTTATGTAGGTTCCTTCTAATTCCTAAAGCTTTAGCTACCTGTTATACTATCTCTGCTACAAAGGCTGGGCCATTATCAGACCCAATGGCCAGAGGCACTCCATATTGCTGAATTATGTCCTTTAGCAATGCCTTCGTGACTTCTCTCGCCTTTTCCGTGTGAGGGGGATATGCCTCAAGCCAGCCTGAAAAGGTGCAAAAAAAGACTACTAGGTATTAGTCCCTCTGCTAGGCACTAGTTCTGTAAAGTCTACTTCTAAGTCCTCAAAGGGAGTTTTCCCGCAGCACTGAACTCCTATTGGTCCCACAGATCCCTGTTTGGAGTAGTTCTGCACACAGAGGAGACAATGCTGAGAAACTGAGGCAAACACGGAGGGAAGCTGGGCAATTAGGTAGTATCTGCCTTACAAAGCTTCTACAGCAGTCTCCCTAAATGAGTAAGTTCATGCTGTTGGAGGACTACCTTATGGGCTAACTGTTCTGGGACATAGTCCCTATGATCTCAGAGTATCCGCCAACCTTCTTTTGTTCTTTTGCCCCCTTCTTGCTGGGCTTGTTCCTTCTCCTAAGGAGTATATTTTGGAGGTTCAGGTAATTTGGGCCAACATGATCCATGCTGGTACTGTTTGTTCTTTGGCAGCCTGCTTTGCTGTGGTGTTAGCAGGCTGGTTTCCTTCTGACACTGAGTCTTTCCCTTTCTGGTGACCTTTGCAATGGATGATGGCTATTTCTTTGGGCTCCCAAACTGCTTCTAGCAATTCTAAAATCTCATTTTGATTTTTGATTCATTTTCCTCCCGCCGTCAGGAGCCCCCTCTCCCCCTTACCCATGAATATGCAGGGTAATGAAGGCATAGTGTGAATCAGTGTAGATGTTGGCACGCTTACCCTTACTTCAATATATAGATGACCTCCTACTAGCCAATTGAGGTCTAAGGCTATGGTGAGGGCCCAAAATTCTGCCCTCTGTGCTGACCATCCTACAGGCAGGGCCTGTGCCCCAGTTGTCTCAAAGTACAATACCACTTCATACCCACCTTGTCTTTTTCCTTCATCAAGAAGCTACTGCCATCTGTGAACAATACTAAGTCTGGATTCTGTGGGGGCTTATCTGTTAGATCTGGCCAGCTGGCGTAAACCTCCTTTAGGACTTCCAGGCAATAATGTTCAGGGGCCCGCTCAGCAACTGTTAGAAAGGTATCAGGATTAAGAGTCCTTACTGCTTGTAGTTGTACCCTTGGAATTTCACATAATAACCCTTGGTATTGAGTAATCCCAGCATGAGTTAGCCAGTGCTGCCCCTTAGCTTCCATTAGGGTAATAACACAAAGCGGTACTTTTACATTTAAGTTTTGTCCTAGGGTAAGTTTATCTGCTTCTTTGACTAATAATGCCATGGCTGCAAGGGCTCTGAGGCATGGGGGCCACCCGGAGGCAACTGGGACCATCTGCTTGGAAAGACAGGCTACTGGTCTTTGCCAAGGTCCAAACTCCTGTGTTACAACTCCAAGGGCTACCCCGCTGTTCTCATGTACAAAGAGATTAAAGTCCCACATCACTTCTGGTAGCCCGAGTGGTGGGGCCTCAGTGAGTTTTGCCTTTATGGTGATGAAGGCTTTCTTCTGCTCGAGGCCCCATTCTATAGGTGCCTTCTCTTCCCCTTTGAAAGCTTCATAGAGAGGCTTGGCCAGGTCTGAAATCCCTGGGGTCCAGTTTCGACAGAACCCTGATGCCCCAGGAATTCCCTAATCTGCCTCGGGTGTGAGGGACTGGGATGGCACATACTGTCTGCTTTCTTTCAGTCCCTAGCCTTTGTTTCCCTTGGGTGATTCAGAAGCCTAGATACTTGAATTCCTTCTGACAAATCTGTGCCTTATTCTTGGACACTTTATAACCTGTTTCAGTTAACAGTCTTGTGAGGGCTCACGTCCCATCTCAGGACTGAGATTGTGTGGAGCTGACAAGTAGGAGGTCATCTATATATTGAAGTAGAACATACCCCAAGTCCTGTCCTGGGAACTTAGACAGATCACATGCAAGTGCTCCACTAAAGAGAGTAGGGGGTTTCTTGAATCCTTGTGGAAGTCTTATCCAGGTGAACAGTTCCTTGGCCCTTATAATTGAGTTTTCACACTCAAAAGGAAAAAGGAACTGGCTGAAGGGGGCTAACCTGAGGCAGAAAAGGCATCTTTCAGATCTAGGCATGTAAATCATTCTGCCTCTGATGGAATGAGTCCTAGGATTGTGTAGGGGTTTGGAAGTGCCAAATGCAAGGTTATAACAGCCTCATTAACATCCTGCACCCATATAAAGCCTGGGCCTTGTCACCTTCGACTGGGGGTGAGTCATCCTGCAGGTCCTGGACCGGGTCTTATTCATTAGTCCCAGGGTTTTTGACAGGCAGGAGGGGAATATTCCATGGTGACTGGCATCTTTTAAGGAGTCCCCTCTGAAGGAGCCAGACTAAGTGGACCTGAGTTCCTAGGCCTGCCTCCCTTGTAATTGGATATTGGTGGATTTTGACAGGATGTGCCCCAGGCTTTAAGTCAATTAGTATCGGGGCATGTTTTTTGACCAGGCCAGGGGGATTTGCTTCTGCCCAAACCAGAGGAAATTCTTCCTCTAATTCAAAGTCTAAAGGTGAGGCCTTTGAATGAGGGGTATAAAGTCTCCATTCTTCCTCCCTGGGCACTGCTAAGGACAGGATCTTTGGAGAAGTCTGCTCACCTAGGCAAAGCTGTGCCGAGCCATCTGGGGCAGAGGTGATCTCTGTCCCATTTTGGCTAAAAGGTCTCTACCCATCAGAGGTACTGGAAAATCTGGCAAGTACAGGAATTCATGAAGCACTTGGTGACCGCCAAGTTGGCATCGACGAGGCCAGCATAATGGTTTACAGGTCTGGTCCCCAGTAGCTCCAATAATGGTGACTTCCTTTCCTGAGAGAGGCACTACCTTCTGTATGACTACTGAGTCTCAGCTCCTGTATCAACCATAAAGTGTACAGCCTAGCCCCCAATTTTCATTCTGACCATGGGCACGTCGGTGCCCAGCTGAAAAGAGCCTGGTCTGTCCTAGTCATAGTCAGCTGCCACCAACCCAATAAGGTCTGCTTCAGGTGGTTCTGGTTGATAGCAACTAGGTGGAAAAGGGGGCCCTGTTTTCTTGCTTTGCCATTTGGGACATCATTTTTCCAGTGCCCTGTTCCCTTACAATAGGCACACTGGTCCCATCTCAGGCTTGCTCTACCTTTCCCTCATGATCTGTCTTCTTGCTTCCCTTTCTGATCTGTCTGGGAGCCTGATCCTCAAAAAGCCGCTGCAATTACATTGGCTGTTTGTTGTATTCTCTTTTCTTCCTCCTTTCTTCCTGCCCAGCCTCGGTTGATGAAAACCTTGTTTGCCATCGCTAGCCATTCAGTAGCATTTTTTTCCTGCAAACCCTTCCAGCTTCTGTAATTTCTCCATGTGTCAGGCTGGGTTTGGCCTATAAAAAGTGGCATTTGCCATGGTTTGAGTGTCTGGCGCCCCAGGGTTAAAGGAGATATAGGTCCAGTATTCCTCATTCAGTCTCTCCTAGAAAGCTGCTGGACTTTCACCAGGCTTTTGGGAAATACCAGAAATTTTATCCATATTGGTGGGCTTCTTGGCTCTGGCCTTGACCCCCTGGAGAAAAGCCAGCCGATATCTTTCTATCCTGGCCTTTTTGTCTTCTGAGTTCAGGGACCAATCGAGTTCCTCATCCGGGAGGGCCTATCTTGCCCATCAGTCTGTATCTGATGTCCCTGCAGGGGCCTGGGTCTGGGGTCACTTCCGAGCCTCTGTCATTATTCTCATGTGCTCCTCAGTGTTAACCTTTTGCACTCGGATGTTAAGGGTGACTCGACATGGTTAGCATTGGTAGCAGCTCTTATGTCGAGCCACACTCGACATGTAGTTTCACTGCGGGGGGAAGGGGGATTTTTGTCTATTTTTCCAGTATCTTTTCTTGTTTTCGTTAGCGTGAAAGGACAAGTAAAATGTAAATGCCATCGTCTCAACTGATGCCACCACCTAAGTTTCACCAATGGCATCTTTAAAGGCTATTTGTTTCTAAGACACATCAGTCATGTGAAAAAGGTTAGACCAGTACACTAACTTCCAGGGGTAGATTATTATCCACTAACTTAGAGCAATGTTTAGATGGAAAGCTACATATAATCACACCTCACCCTAACAAAAAACACAAATATTGTGTTTTTTGTTCTAAAAGAAAAATCAAAGGAGGAAGAAGAGAGACGATTTATATTTGCGAAACATGTGAATGTAAACCAGTTCTTCATGTGGGTGAATGTTTCAAAAAATATCACACCATGAAAAATTATAGAGATTAAAATTACTCTTTGAATGTATCAATAATTTGAAATATAAAAAAATCCAAATAAATAAGTTTGTATGAAAAGAAACTCCAGTTTTTTATTCTACTTCTGCGCTTTGTAAAATCTGCAGTATTTAAAAAATTAAATCCCGAGTAGAATAATGGAATCGAGAAAAAAGCGAGTGCAAAGGGTTAAAGAACTTGAAAAGGAGCTGCTTACAGTGCACTAAGGTGGGCTTTTGGGACTGGAAAATCATTTCTAGGAGGTCTACCATTGCCTGAGGTTTTTCAGAATAAGCTGGGGTGTGTGACTTCCAATTCACAATGCCACTTGTGGTAAATGGCTGATAATAATAGACTGGCCTTCCTTCCTGTAAGGTCCCATCTTTGCCAAGCACTTGGGTACCCTGAATCTCCCTGAGAGGCATATGGCATGCAGGTTGTGGTTTGTGCCTTTGATCAACTGAACGCAAGTGCCACCCAACTGGCTCTGGAGAGCCCGGTTGAGGAGAGACAGAGGGGGCGGTGTTTCCAGACTTTCTGGACCTTCCAGGCTAGCAAGGGGAGGACTTGGTGCTGCCTGTGTCTCATATGGAGGTGGTAAAACAGGTGGGACTTCCTCGATGGGAGGGTCCTGTGGAATAGGGGGCTGAGCTTCCTTCTGAGGGACCTGTTTCTTTTCTCCTGCCTGCTTTTTCTTTTTTCTGTTCCTGTCCTCCCTGCCTCTCCTTTCCCTGCTCCTGCCCTCCCTGCCTCTTCTTTCCCTGCTCCTGCCCTGCCTGCCTCTTTACTTCTGCTACTAAAACCTTACTCGGTTCCTTCATACACATGCAGAACCGGACCCAAGGCGGCAATGTTTGAACAAGTTCTAACTAGCTGTCTATGTAGGGCAACTGATCTGGTTGTCCAGGGTCTCCTGTGACTAAATCCCAGACCGCTCTGACAAATCCTTCATCTAGAGAGCCTTCCGAGTGCCAGCCAACCCTGAAAGCTGGCCATTTTACTTCACAGAATTTCCTCAGTTTTTCAGGATTCATTTTAAAACCAGAATCCCTACTGAATTCCGTTTTAAATTTTTTCAACACGCAGTTGAGAACAGTGGGTTTACCCTGTCCCGTACCCCATGATGATCGGAGGCGTGAGACAGACAAGGGAGGGGGTGACCTGTTTTCACAGTTTCGCTCAGACGCCTGCTTGGCCATGTCCCTTGGCACTTTGATTCGTCTTAGCTAAGGTGCACCCACATAAACCCCAGGCCTGGTCACCTTCGATTGGGGGGTGAGTCACCATTATGTCGTATGACGAATTGGAGAACTGCAAGTTGGGGCCCACTCAGACTCCATAACCGAAGATGTGGAGCCACACAAAGGAGAGGAGAGGGCAGGCCCTTTCCTTCCACACTCACACACTTTTACCCATCCTTCACTCAGAGTTTAAACAATCCATTCAATTCCTGACTAATTTCCTGAGGAAGCTTTATGACTTCCAGGGAGGTGATCAAGCTCCCACTTCCACTCATTGGAGTGTGTCTGACCTTCTTTGGCTTTATCCAGGGCAACCTGCACCAACGCACAGCCATAGCAAGGCAAGGATGTGGACTTTACTAGCATGGCAAGGCATCTTCACCATCCTCCAATTCTGGTCTGTTTTTTTCTCTGCCTAGTAAGCATGTTACTTGTGGCCACTGCTCTCTGTGGTTGAAGTAGTCTGGTTCCCCTCTCGGATCCATTGTTGCAGGAATCCACACAGGCTTGGTGGAGTTTTCTGGAAATATATAAGCATATCCTCACCCAAAAGTTAATAAAGGGAACCTTCTATAAACTAGACTCAGGATATTTTTGTATTTGCCAAACCATGTTCCTCTGGCTTATTCTGACACCAGTGTAATTTCATGGGTGTCTTCCATCAGCATTACAAGTGAAAAAAATTAAGGTATTTAAGGCTTGTTGTCATTTACTTACAGGATAATACTCCACTATCCCCCCTTGTGGTTTAAATAATATTAAGATGGTTTTAGAAATCCTGCAGTACAGCATTGATAGCTTTTAATTCAATTCTTTGCACAGAAGGATGACGGATCTTAATTCATCGCATGATAATCAACTTTACTATGACCTGAACCATCAGTGGAAAATTAGTTAATGCTCTAGAAATAGGTTCCTGCCTAGTACAATTAAGTCCCACTAAATATTCACTTATTTTAATTGCCAATTTAAATCAGTCTGAATTAAGGCTTATTTTCTAACTTTATTTTTCCCTGGGTGTGGACAGTAAATGACATAAATTGAATTTCTGCTCTCAGTCTTTGAGAATATTGGCATAACCTTTGTTAGGGAAGCACCATGCAAGTTATTTACTTTACTTTTTGAGGCCTAATACATTTATTTTTTTTTTAATTATAGTTTATTTGATATTTGAAGGGAATCTCCCTATATTTCCTCCCAGAGTAATTTCTAGGCCACATTTAAGGAGTTTCTTTCTTTCTTTTCTCATTTTTCTTTCTTTTAAACAGCACAACAAACATTGTTTCTTTTTGGATGCTGTCCAATACTGCCCTGTATACATTTTAAGTGACTTTCTTTGTACTTATGGTGACTCATAATAATCAGATTTAATGATTGAATAATAACACTCAGTGTACCCGGTAAATAGCAATGGGAGAGATTTTTAAATTTCTCCTTTTTACTAAGCTTAAAATGTACTTTTAAACAGCAATCTTTTTGGCTAGTGCTCATTTGCATACACAGAGGAGTTATGGAATATCTCAGGAACTATTTCAGAGGACTTTCCTAGAATTGATTGTTTAACATTTTGGATTTTCAAATTTATATGAAATTATATGAGCCTTTGATTATATTGTAGAAAGCTTATTCATTAATAATTAAAGTAGGCATCTTTATTGAAAAAGAAATGTAAGCAAATTATATATTTGAACTATAAAGTACAGATTCCATCCCATCTGACAGCCTATTTAAAGAGCAGGCTGTGGATTTTTGTCTTAAAATTCCTCTTCTGAATAATCCAGGTCTGCTTAAGTAATATTCAGTAACATTGTCTTGCCCTCCCTTAGAGGTTGAAACATTTATAACATTTAAAATCTATGTATATAAATAAAATGTAGTTATTAATTTTTATTTGATAAAGCTTCCCATGTGATTTCAAGTATATGAGATCAGCCTAATTCAATTTAAAAAAAATTCATTTAAGTAGAGATAATGAATTATTGAATAATTCCAGGGCCCTTAAAATGTCCCAAATTCACCTCTCCATTAAAGTCTTGAAATTTAACTTATAAACACTATCAAACACACACACACACACACACACACACACACACACACACACACACACACACACACACACAATAGAGGCTTGGTGTATGAAATGCATGCAAGGGGGGTGTGTCCCTCAGTCCAGCCTGCACCTTCTCCAATCTGGGACCCCTCAAGGGATGTCCAACTGCCCATTTAGGCCCATACCTACAGGCCTACATGTGAATCCAGACAACCCTCTCACAATCCAGGACTGCTGGCTCCCAACTGCTTTTTAGCATTCCTTCCAGATTTCCCCTAACCACTTCAGCCTGCCAGCCTGATCACCGACTAACCACTCCCCTGCCAGCCTGATTGATGACTAACTGCTCCCCTGCCAGCCCAATTGCCCCAAACTGTCCTCCTCCACCGGCCTCGTCACCCTTAACTGCCCTCCCCTGCCAGCCTGATTGCCCCCAACTGCTCTCTCCTACAAGCCTGGTCCCCCGCAATAACCCTCCCTGCTGACCTGGTCACCCCTAACTGCCCTCCCCTGCCAGCATCATTGCTCTTAACAGTTTTCCCCAGCTCATCTGGTTCCCCCGCAACTGCCCTGCCCTGCAGGCCTGGGTCTCTGCCAACTTTCCTTCCCTACAGGCTTGATCGCTCACAACTGCCCTCCCTTGCAAGCCTGGTTCCTCCTAACTGTCCTCCCCTGCTGTCCATCTTGTGGCAGCCACCTTATGTCCACATCGGGGCAGCCATCTTTGACCACATGGGGGCAGCCATCTTGTGTGTTGGAGTGACAGTCAATTTGCATATTATTCTTTTATTAGATAGGATAGAGGCCTGGTGCACTACTGGGAGCTGGCTGCATTGCACTGAAGGGAGTCCCAGATTAGGGTTGGGGTTTCCTTGGGGCATGGGGTGGCCTGGGCTAGGGGACTGTGGTGGTTTGATGGCTGGCCACACCCCCTGGAGACCCAAGCATAGGCTGGAAGCAGATATCTGGGATTTATTTATTTTCTATAAATGAAACTTTGCAGACTTGAGTGGAGGCCAGGCCAGGCCAGGGCGGGGGATGCTTGGCTTCTTCCATCGCCAAGGGCAACACAAGCCCGCTGCTTGCTCCAGCTCCGTGGCTGCCACCATCTTGGTTGAGTTAATTTGCATGCTCATTACTGATTGGTTTGGGGGTGTGGCTTTTGGGTGTAGCAGAGGTATGGCAATTTGCATGTTTATGTCCCTCAGCCCAGCCTGTACCCTCTCCAATATGGGACCCCTCGGGGGATGTCCAACTCCAGGTTTAGGACCTAAACCCTTTCACAATCCGGGACCGCTGGCTCCTAACCACTTCCCTTTCTGCCTGATTGCCCCCCTAACTGCTCCCTTGCTGGCCTGATTGACACCTAACTGCTCCTCTGCAGGCCTAATTGCCCCCAAATACCCTCCCCTGCTTGCCTGATCACCCCCAAGGCTTTTCTTAGTATATATATATATATGTACATATATTATATACGTTTTATAATTATTCTAAAAGATATCAATTAAATTTAAACTGCTTTTTATATTAAAAATTTGGTTCAGACCATAGAATTAACCCTCTTTTTTAATCAGACCATATAAAATATTTTATCTTAGGTTGTAATTTTACCAAACATAGTACACATAATGACTACAATATATTTTGAAATACTAATTTCTCCGGAGAAAATACAAAAAATATTTTCTCAAAAATAAATTTCTAAACTTTATGCATTTTGTTATCACAACCATATTATTTCTCAATTTGATTTGAACATTGTTTTTAGAAGCCTTAAATTTTAAATGGCAAGTTAAATACATATCATTTCTTAGATTAGTAATACCTTCACTTTTTAAGGATATATTTCAAAAATGAAAGACATATTTAATTAATAGATTCAGTTCTGTCCTCCAGATTTTTCATGAGAGGCAAACTCAGATTAATGTTTCAGTAATTTTTCATTTAAAAATAGCTAGATATTTAATAAGTTTTATTATTTAATTCAGCAAACTCTAAAGTTTTAAGTTGCCAAAAACTTTGGAAAACTGTATTTCTGACTTGCGAAAGGAGGGGGAAGCAGGGAAGCAAGTGTCCAGGTTGCTCCACTTGAAGGTAAAACCGCCACATTTTTCCTCAGAGATAACATCTAAGGGTTACTACGGGAAATGAGACCAGCCCCCTCCTCTATCAGAAAGAGCAGCTAGTCTTTCCCCAGGTTGACTGGACCCCCACTATCTAGAATTATCACTGAAAAGCTCCACCACTGTTAGGTAGAGGCAGCGGGGGAAGTCCAGAGCCATTGCAAGCATCTGGAAGGTAGATAGTGACAAAGATAACTGGCACCTTCCCAGACCCTTGCCCGCCTTCCCAGACCCTTGCCCAAGGCAGGAATTCCACACCTCTCATGCCCTCCACCCTCCCCTCACTAAATAGCTGTATAAAAGAAGTACTTATGCCCCCTTTCTGGTGCGAAATTCCTTGCCCCACCTTCGGAACAGCGAGTTTCGCCCAAGAATGCAAGATTTAAACCTCCCCCCGTTTTCATTGCCTGGATTCTGTGTCTTGTTTCCTGCGTTGCAAACCTCTCATCTGGAGCCAAAACCTGGGAGGTGATTGGGTGTGTATGCCATTTGGGTTACCCCCCTCTTCTCCCCGGAACCCTCAGGCTTCTCTCCAGCTTGGCAGCATCATCGGGTGAGTCCCAGACCCTATTCATTCCTGGCGGTCATCCTTCTGGTGTCTCTGCCTTAAATAGAGGCCCGTGTCAGAGATTGCCTTCTGGGCATAGCCCTCCGGACCTTTCTGGGAAAGGTTCTGACCCTGGGTTGGTAGTGAAGACGTTCCTGCCCCCCCTTGGTTTACCCGGCCTCTTGGCCTCACTCTGGACCCCAGGGGGTGTGGGAGACAAAACGTGAACCTCTAAACTCAAGCCTTGGTAGCTGCTCTAAGGCCGGCAGCCACGCATGGTCCAAGGGGGACTGTGTGTGGTGGGGGCACAACAAAAGGACAAGCGCAACCTGGAGAATGCTTCAAGTGCAGAAACGAAGGCCACTGGGCTAAACAATACCCTCAACCCCGGGCTCCAACCAAGCCCTGCCCAGTGTGCGGTCAAAGCGGCCACTGGAAAAGTGACTGCCCCTGGAAAAATGACGGGCCCTCTGCGTCTCAACGTAGAAGGGCTGTCCTTCCAGCTCGTGACCCGTCACTGGCCATGCTAGGACTGGTTGAAGATTGAAGATGCCCGGACTCGACGACCCCTATCACCCTTGCTGAGCCCCATGTAAAGCTCTAGGTAGCGGGTAAGCAGATCTCCTTCTTGATCGATAAAGGGCCTACCTTTGCTCTTTTGCCCTCCTTTTCCAGGCCACTATTCCCTTCCATGATCTTGGTCGTGGGTATTGACTGTAAATCCACGTGCCCGCTGGCCACTGGGCCCCTTCCCTCTCTCCTCAACAATAGTCCTATAACCCACTCGTTCCTAGTCATGCCTTCATGCCCCTTTTAGGATGAGATATCCTCACCAAACTAGGGGCCACTCTGCAGCTCACTCAGAGTCCTTCAGCCTCCCTGCTTCTTCTGATCCTGGCTCCCTCCCTTCACGGGAACACTGATCCCCACTGACTGTGTCCCTTGTCAACCCAAAAGTATGGGACACCTCTACCCCGGTGGTTACTAGACATCATACCCCTGTCAGGATCAGACTTAAGGACCCCACCTCGTTTCCCTCCCATCCCCAGTTTTCTATCTTCCTAACTCATCACCGAGGCCTCAAACCTTTCATTACTCAGCTTCTGGGGGAGGGTCTCCTCATACTTATTGACTCTCCCTGCAACACCCCCATCCTCCCCGTTAGGAAGGCAGAAGGGACCTATCAGATGGTGCAGGACCTCCGACTAATCAATGAAGCGGTGGTACCCATTCACCCGATGGTCCCCAATCCTTACACTCTCTTTTCACCCATCCCATCTGTACCACCCACTTTTCCATCCTTGACCTCAAGGACGCCTTCTTTACCATCCCTCTGGATCCAGGCTCTTACCATATGTTTGCATTTACTTGGGAGGACCCAGATGAGCAGGTATCCTGCCAACTCACCTGGATGGTTCTGCCCCAGGGGTTCAGAGACAGCCCTCATCTGTTTGGCCAGGCCTTAGGCAGAGACCTCCAACAATGCTCATTACAACTCAGCACTCTTCTCCAGTATGTAGATGATCTCTTTCTCTGCAGCCCCTCTTTAGACATTTCTCGGAGGCAGACAGCTGGCCTCCTCATCTTTCTAGGGGACAAAGGATACCGTGTGTCTCCTGCCAAGGCTCAACTGTCAGCCCCCACCGACACTTACTTGGGGATCTGTCTGACTCCCAATTCCCGAGGACTGACAGTTGACCAAGCACAGGCAATACGAGACCTACAGCCGCCCACTTCTGCGGAACAGATCTTGTCCTTTCTAGGGCTGGTAGGATTCTTCTGCAATTTGGGTCCCAAATTTTGCTCTCCTAGCTAAGCCTCTATACCAGGCCTCTAAAGAAACACCAATAGCCCCCCTCTCCTCAACCTCCCTCATTCACCAGACTTTTTCTAAGCTCTGAGATGCCCTTCTGGCCTCTCCCCCTCTTTCTCTCCCGGACATCTCTAAGACTTTCCAACTATTTACTGATGAGAAGCAGGGAATATCTATGGGAGCCCTCACCCAGCACCTAGGGCCAGCCTTGACCCCCATAGCCTACCTGTCCAACAGCTTGATCCCACGGTTCGGGAATGGCAACCCTGCCTCCGGGCTCTGGCTGCAGCCGCTGTTCTCAACAAGGAGACCCAGAATTTCTGCCTCCAGCAACCCTTACAGGTCTTCTCCACCCATAGGCTACAGGATCTTCTGTCACACTGATCCTTATCTCTCCTGGCCCCCTCTCGCATGCAGGAACTCCATTTCCTATTCCTTGAGAGTCCTGACATCTCCCTAACTCAGTCCCTAGCCCTGAACCAAGCCACTCTCCTTCCTGCTGCCTCCACCCCACCTGTGGCAATGCACTCATGCCCCGAGTTCATTGAGGCCCTCACTCAATCTCAGGTGGGACACTCAGATCCTCCTCTCTCTAATCCTGACTTAACTCTGTTTGTGGATGGAAGCTCATGCCTAGACTCCCAGGGATGTCGGAAAGCCTCATATGTGGTAGTAACACGCGAGTGGATCCTGGAGGGGGCCCAGAGGGTACCACCTCTCAAAAGGCTGAGCTCATTGCGTTGACCAGGACCCTGCATCTGGCCAAAGGGAGGAGGGTAAACATGTATACAGACTCCAAATATTCCTTTCTGATAGCCCATTGCCATGCGGTTATTTGGAGGGTGAGGGGCTTTCTCTCTACTACAGGCTCACCTGTTATCAATGCTAGACTCATAACTCGCTTACTTGATGCCTTACAGCTTCCCTCCAAGGTAGCCAATGTGCACTGCCTAGGCCATCAGACAGACCCCGCGATGGTTATGCGAGGAAATGCCTGTGCATAAGTGGTGGCCAGAGGCTTAACTCAGGGTGAAGTGTCCCCAGCCCTGGTCCTGTTCCTTTCCATTCCCTCCATTACTCCTCAGTATACAGATAAGAAAAAATTAACTACTACAATAGGGAGGCTTTTCTGGTCCTGAGGGATGGATCTTCATAAATAACAAGATCGCCCTTCCCAAGGCTCAGGTAGGGGCCATTGCCCAACAGGTCCACCAGTCATTGCACATTGGACTGCTGGCACTTTGAAGGTTCCTCGAACCTCTCTTCACCTCGCCCACAATGCGACAGGCAGTCACGAGTGCCTGCTCCTCCTGCTCCATGTGTGCATCTGTCTCACCCCAGGGAGGAATGCGACCCAACTTTCCTACCCATCAAATGAGGGGACACCTCCCAGGGCAGGACTGGCAGGTAGACTTCACCCATATGCCTCCCCACAAGAAGACCAAATATCTGCTTACCATGGTAAACACCTAGACAGGGTGTTAGAGGCCTTCCCTACCCACAAGGAAACTGCTGAGGTTGTGGCTGAGACCCTAATAACACATAATCCCAAGGTTCAGCCTCCCCCCCTCCATACAATCAGACAACGGCCCGGCTTTTATATCAAGGGTCGTTCAGCAGGTTAGCACCTCACTTGGCATTCCCTTGAAAGTGCACATACCCTTCCACCCACAATCATCAGGTAAGGTGGAGAGGGCCAATGGCCTCCTTAAAGACCATCTAACAAAACTCTCTCTAGAAATTTGCAGCTCCTGGCTGGATCTCCTGCCCATGGCCCTGACCAGAATCCCTGTACACCAAGGAGCCCAACCTTCTTAAGCCCTTTTGAACTCCTATATGGGAGACGCTTCTTGCTCAACCATCGTCTCCCTACTGACCCTCCTCTCCTGGCTACTTATCTTCCATACCTGTCTCTACTCAGTCAGCTGCTCCGGGAACACGCTGACAGGTTTCTACCCAGGCCAGAACCAGCTGACCAAGGCTTGCGAGGACCACCCCTCCAGCCCGGGGACTCACTTCTCCTTAAGAATCTACATCCCAAGGCCTTAGAACTCAGGTGGATGGGACCTCACACAGTAATCCTCACAACCTCCACTGCGGCCAAACTACTGGGAGATCCATCGTGGCACCACCTCTCCAGACTCAAGAGGACCCCGGAGCAGCATGACTTCTATAAATGTGAGGTGTTGGGCTCCCACTAAGGTCCACCTTAGCCGCCCTACCCCTCCTCCTTCTCCTCCCAGCCCTGGGCAACCTACTCCCAACCCCACCTGCTTATGTGTGGAGGTTCCATATCCATGAAACCTACGACCAGGACAGCACACAAGTTACCCGGCAGGTAGGAACTCAGGACTGCCCTCTGGTCAGGTGACAGGCAGAGATCCTGATGCTATCCAACTCTGGTCAGTGTCCAATAGTGGCCGACCATATGCCTGCTTTGCTTACAACCAGCGGAACCCAGACAGGTGTAATCGAGACATCAACACCTATGGGGGTTGCCACTGGTCAGGCTGTGTCATCCATGATGCCTGTAATAAGGTCAGGTCTGGTCCCTTTTTCTGGAAGGACGGGACCTTCAAGGATGGTCCCACGTTGTTGTTTTGATTTGCATCTCTTGGATAATTAGTGACTTGAGGATGTTTTCATATGTCTCTTGTTCTTCCTTCTGTCCTCCTTTGAAAAGTGTCTATTTAGGTCCTTTACCCATTTTTTGATTGGATTGTTTATCTTCCTTTTGTTAAGTTGTATGAGTTCCCTGTAAATGTTGGAGATTAAACCCTTATCAGTGATGACATTGGCAAATAAGTTCTCCCATGCAGTGGGCTTTCTTGTTGTTTTGTTGATGGTTTCTTTTGCTGTGCAAAAGCTTTTTTATTTTGCTATAGTCTCATTTGTTTATTTTCTCTTTAGTTTCCATTGCCCGTGGAGCCATAACAGTGAAGAAGTTCCTCTGCATGTCTGAGATTTCGCTGCCTGTGGATTCGTCTGGTATTTTTATGGTTTCCCATCTAATGTTTAAGTCCTTTGTCTATTTTGAGTTTATTTTTCTGTATGGTGTAAGTTGGTGGTCTAGTTTTTTGCATGTATCTGTCCAATTTTCCCAACACCATTTACTGAAGAGACTCTCTTGACTCCATTGTATGTTCATGCCTCCTTTGTGGAATATTAATTGGGCATAGTGGTTTGGGTTGATTTCTGGTGCTGGAAACCAATCATTGTCTCACTAATAGAAAGATGTGGACAGGAAACGCAGAAGGCTGGTCAACAACCTTAATTGCTCTAATCACTCACTGTTCAGTTGAAACATTGTTAGCTGAAGCAGCCTCCACCTCTGTTTGTCTATGTAAATTTATTTTATTGGAGTTTCCTGCCT
The DNA here is from genome assembly GCA_025583905.1 of Ia io. Taxonomy (NCBI): domain Eukaryota; kingdom Metazoa; phylum Chordata; class Mammalia; order Chiroptera; family Vespertilionidae; genus Ia; species Ia io. Next base: position 2,710,593 of record JAJQQW010000025.1, on the reverse strand, counting down.
AAGGGCTATAGGTGTTTCCCAAAGTCTCAATAAAAGGGATAGCAAGGCCAGAGCAGTGTGTAGTCCTCCCACTAGAGTGGGCTCCTGTCTGGCCCCCAATATTCCTAAATTAATATTTTCTAATTCTCTTTCATTTGTGTGCAGCCTTCTCCAGAACCAAAACCCTGAACCTAAACCCTGAACCCCGTGGGATGTAAAAGGGGTTCCCACATTCTGGGTTCTCTATTCTATTCCATTGATCTATATGTCCGCTCTTGTGCCAGTAACAGGCTGATTTAAGAACAGTGGCTTTCTAATACAGCTTGATATCTGGTATTGGGATTCCACCTACTTTGTTCTTCTTTCTCAGGATTGCTGCAGCTATTCGGGGGTCTTTTTTTATTCCAGATGAATTTTTGGAAAGTTCGTTGCAGGTCTGTGAAATATGCTGTTGGTATTTTAATGGGGATTACATTGAATATGTAGATTGCTTTGGGTAGTATGGACATTTTGATGATGTTGATTCTACCAATCCATGAACACAGTATGTTCTTCCATCTATTGATGTCTTCCTCTATCTCTTTTTTTCTGAGTCCTGTAGTTTTTTATTTATAGATCATTTACCTCCTTAGTTAAGTTTATTCCTAGGTATCTTTTTTTTTTTTTTTTTGTGTGATCGTAAATGGAATTGCTTTTTAATCTCTCTTTCTAATTTCACTATTTGTGTAAAGAAATGCCATAGATTTCTTGGCATTAATTTTGTATCCTGCTACATTGCCAAATTCATTCATTAAGCCTAATAATTTTTGATGGGGTTTTTAGGGTTTTCTATGTACAATATTATGTCATCTGTGAATAAGGACAATTTTACTTCTTCTTTTCCATTTTGGATGCCTTTTATTTCTTCTTCTTGTATGATTGCAATGGCTAGTACCTCCAAGTACTATGTTGAATAGGAGTGGTGAGAGTAGGCATCCCTGTCTTGTTCCTGTTCTTAGGGAAAATGGTTTTAGTTTTTTTTTTTATTGAGTATGATGTTGGCTGGGGTCTTTTCATATATGGCTTTTATTATATTGAGGTATGATCCTTCTATTCCCAGCTTGTTGAGAGTTTTTATCAAGAAGGGGTGCTGGGTTTTGTCAAATGCTTTTTCTGCATCAAATTGATAAATCTATGTGATTTTTATCTCTCAATTTGTTTATGTGATGTATCACATTTATTGATTCGCGGATATTGTACCATCCTTGCATCACCGGGATAAATCCTCCTTGGTCATGGTGTATGATCTTTCTGATGTATTGCTAGATCTGATTTGCTAGAATTTTGTTGAGGATTTTGGCATCCATGTTCATGAGGGATATTGGCCTATATTTCTTTTTCATTGTGTTGTCTTTAGCTGGTTTTGATATTAGGGTGATGCTGGCTTCATAGAAGGAGTTTGGAAGTGCTCCTTCCCCTTGAATTTTTTGGAATAGTCTGAGGAGCATAGGTTTTAGTTCTTCCTTGAATGTTTGGTATAACTCCTTTTGAAGCCATCTGGCCCCAGGCTTTTGTTTGCTGGGAGCTTTTTGATGACTGCTTCAATTTCTTCCATAGTTATCAGCCTTTTGAGATGTTTAGAATGTTCCTGATTGAGTTTTGGAAGGTTGTATTTTTGTAGGAATATGTCCATTTCCTCCAGGTTGTCCAGTTTGTTGAAATAGAGTTGTTCGTATTATTTTTTAACAATCCTTTTTATTTCGGTGGGGTTTGTTGTTATTTCTCCTCCTTCATTTCTGATTTTGTTTATTTGGGTCCTCTCTCTTTGCTTCTTGGTAAGCCTGGCTAGAGGTTCATCAACCTCATTTATCCTTTCAAAGAACCACCTTTTGGTTTCATTGATCTTTTGTAGTGTGTTTTTTGGTCTCTATTTCATTTATTCCTGCTCAGAACTTAATTATCTCCTTCCTTCTGCTCACTCTGGCCTTTTCTTGTGGCTGTCTTTCTAATTCTTTGAGTTGTAGAATTAGATGTTTTACTACCATTTTTTCTTGTTTTTGAGGTAGACCTGTTGAACTATAAACTTCCCTCTCAGGACTGCTTTCATTGTGTCCTAGAAATTTTGGATTGTTGTGTTTTTGTTGTCATTAGTTTCCAGGATGTTTTTAATTTCTTCTTTGATCTCATTGGTAACCCATTCATTATTTAATAACATGCTATTCAGCTTCCAAGTGTTTGAGATTTTTGAATTGATTTTATTGTAATTTATTTCTAATTTTATGGTATTGTGGTCTGAGAAGATGCTTGGTATGATTTCAATCTTCTTGAATCTGGGGAAACTTTGCTTGTGACCCAATATGTGGTCTATTTTTGAAAATGTCCCATGGGCACTTGGAAGAATGTATATTCTTTGGCTTTGGGGTGAAATGTTCTGAAGATGTCAGTTAAGTCCATCTGATCTAGTGAGTCATTTAGAATTGATGTTTCTCATTGCTTGGTATATATCTCTAGTAGGGCGAGTACAGGGTCAGATGGGAGTTCCCTTCATTATTTTTTGATGAAACTCCATACTGTTTTCCACAGTGGTTGCACCAGTCTGCATTCCCACCAACAGTGCAAGAGGATTCCTTTGTCTCCACATATTCACCAACACTTCTTGTTTGTTGATTTGTTGAAGGTAACCATTATGACAGCTGTGAGATGCTATCTCATTGTCATTTTGATTTGCATGTCTTCAGAGATTAGTGACTTTGAGCATTTTTTAATGTCTCTTACCTTCTATATGTCCACTTTTGAAAGGGTCTACTCAAGTTCTATGTCCATTTTTTATTGGATTGTTTATCATCCTTTTATTTAGATGGGAGAGTTCCCTATAAATTTTGGAGATTAGGCCCTTATCGGATATAACATTGGCAAATATGTTCTCCCATGCAGTGAGCTTTCTGTTTTTTGTTTGTTTGTTTTTTTGGTGGTGTTGTTGATGGTTTCTTTTTCTCTGCAGAGAATTTTTTTTTGTTTGTTTTTTTTTTTTTTGATGTACTCCCATGTGTTTATTTCCTCCTTAGTTTCCATTGCCATAGGAGTTGCATCAGTAAAGAACTTCTATGAAATATATGTGATATTTTGCTGCTTTTAGATGTTTCTAAGATTTTTATTGTTCCCATCTTACGTTTAAAGCCTTTTTGCTTATTGAATTTTCTTTCCTGTATGGTTTCAGTTGGTGGTCTAGTTTCATTATTTTGCATGTATCTGTCCAGTTTCTCCAACACCATTTATTGAAGAGACTGTCTTGACTCAACTTTATGCTCTTGCCTCCTTTGTCAAATATTAATTGAGTTTGGGTGTATTTTGGGTTCTCAGTTCTGTTCAATTAGTATATATGTCTGTTCTTGCACCAGTACCAGCCAGCTCGAGAACAATGGCTTTGTAATATAGCTTGATAGCTGGTATTGTGATCCGCCAACTTTGTTCTTCTTTCTCATAATGTGGGTATTCTGGGTCTTTTTTAATTTCATACTAGAGACCTGGTGCATGAAATTCATGCATGGGGGCGGGGGAGTATGTCCTCAGCCCAGGCTCCACGCTCTCTAATCTGGGACCCCTCAGGGGATTGGACCTAAACTGGCAGTCAGACAACCCTAACATAATCTGGGACCTCTGGTTCCTAACTGCTCACCTGCCTGCCTGCCTGATTGCCCCTAAGTGCCCCCTCTTCCAGCCTGATCAATCCTAACCTCCTCTGCCTGCCAGGCTGATCGCCCCTAACTTTCTACCCTGCTGGCCTTGTTGCCCCTAACTATACCTCCCTGCCACTGGCCTGGTCACCCCCAATTGCCCACCCCACAGGCCTGGCCACCACTTACTGCTCCCCCAGCCATATGGTTACCCCCAAAAGCCCCCCTCTACTAATCTGCACACCCCTCACTGCCCCACCTGCTGGCCTAGTCGCTCCCAACTGCCACCCCACAACTGGTCTGGTTTCCCCACACAGCCTGATGTTTAGCTGTTGGTGATCCCTCATTATCCTCCCTGCTTGCCTGATCACTCCTTGTAGCCTGGTGTTCAGTCATTTGGTCGTCCCTCACTAACACTCCTGCTGGCCTGATCGCCCCCTGCAGTCAGCTGTTCAGTAGTCTGTCTGTTTGTTTTGTTTGTGGCAGCCCTTGGCTTTTTATATATTAGGATGAATTTTTGGAGACTTTGTTCTATGTTTGTGAAATATGCCTTTAGTATTTTAATGGGCATTGCTGTAAATCTGTTGATTACTTTGGATAATATGGCAATTTTAGTGATGTTGATTCTACCAATACATGAACATGGTATATTCTTCCATTTGTTTGTCTTCCTCTCTCTTTTTTCAATGTCCTGTAGTTATCCAAGTATAGGTCTTTTACCTCTTTAGTTACATTTATTCCTAGGTATCTTAATTTCTTTGTTGCAATGGTAAATGGGATTGTTGTATGTTTGTTTTTTGTTTAGTTTCTCTTTTTCTGAGTTCATTATTTGTGTATCAAAATCCATAGAATTCTGGGTGTTAATTTTGCATCCTGCTATTTTGCCAAATTCATTTATTAAGTCTAGTAGTTTTTTGATGGAGTCTTTAGGGATTTCTATGTACAATATCATGTCATCCTTGAATAATGTCAATTTTACTTCTTGTCCATTAGGAATGCCACTTATTACTTCTTTTTCTCTTATTGCTGTGGTTAGCACTTCCAGTACTGTTTCAAGAAGTGGTGAGAGTGGACATTCATGCTTTGTTCCTTTTCTTAGGGGAGATGGTTTCTGTTTTTGCCCATTGAGTATGGTGTTGGCTGTAGGTTTGTCATATAAGGCTTTTATTATGTTGAGGTGTGATACCTCTATTCCCAGTTTTCTCAGAATTCTTACCAAAAAAAAGCATGTTGGGTTTTGTCAAATGCTTTTTATGAATCAATTGATGTGACTATGTGATTTTTTATATCTCAAATTGTTTATGTGATGCATCACTTTAATTGACTTGGGGATCTTGTACCTCCTTGTATCCCTGGAATAAATCCAATTGGTCATGGTGTATTATCTTTCTAATGTGAGGCTGGTTCAGATTTTCTAGAATTTTGTTGATGATTTTAGCATGTATGTTAATCAGATATATATTGGCTTGTAATTCTCTTTCTTTTAGTGTCTTTATCTGCTTTTGGGATTACGGTAATGCTGGCTTCATAGAAAGAGGTTTGAAGTGTTCCTTCCTCTTGAATTTTTTTAAAATAGTTTGAGGAGGATAGGTTTCAGTTTTTCTTTGAATGTTTGGTAAAACTTCCCTGTGAAGCTGTCTAGCCCAGGGCTTGCTTTTTTTTCTTTTTTTTGCTGGAAGGTTTTCAATGACTCTTTCAATGTCTTCCATATTTAGTGGTGTATTCAGATTCCTTTTATTCATTCTGATTGAGTTTTGGAAGGTTGAATTTTCCTAAGAATATATCCTTTTGTTCTAGGTTGACCAGTCTGTTGGAAAAGAGTTGTTCATACTATTTTTTTATAACCCTTTTTTATTTCTGTGGGGTCTTTTGTTATTTGGCCTCTCCAATTTCTGATTTTGTTTATTTGGGTATTCTCTCTTTGCTTCTTGGTGAGCCTCAATAACAGTTCATCGATCTTGTTCATCCTTTCAAAGAGCCAACTCTTGGTTGTATTTATAATTAGTAGTGATGCTTTTCTCTTCTTTACTGTTTTTTGTTGTTGTTTGTTTGTTTTTTGTCTCCATGTGATTTATTCATGCTGTGATCTTTTCTATTTTCTTCCTTCTGTTCATTCTGAGATTTCTTGTTGTTCTCTTTCTAATTCTTTTAGTTGTAGAGTTAGATAATTTATTACCAGTTATTCTTGTTTTTTGAGGTAGGCTATGAACTTCCCTCTAAGGACTGCTTTCAGTACATCGCATTGGTTTTGGATTGTTGTGTTTTGATTGTTGTTTGATTCTACGGTGTTTTCAATTTCTTCTTTGATCACTTTGATAACACAAACATTGTTTAATAACATACTGTTTAGCCTGCAAGTATTTGAATTTTTCTAATTTTTAAAGTAGTTTATATCTAATATGCAATTGAGATCTGAGAAGATGCTTGCTATGAATTCCATCTTGTTGCATTTGAAGAGACTTTATTTTTGTCTCAAGTGGTCTATCTTTGAAAATGTCCCATGTGCACTTAAGTGGAATGTACATTCTGTAGCTTTTTTATGAAGGTGTCAATTAAGTCTATTGATCTAGTGAGTTGTTTAGGATTGCTAATTTTTTTTCTAGAGGATTTATCCAGTGATATCAATGGGGTATTAAAGTCCCCTACCCTAGCTTTTTTTTTTTTTTTTTTTTTTTTTTCCCTTTTCGTGAAAAATATTTTTCCATCTTTCCACTTTCAGTCTGTCTGAGTCCCTGGTACCGTTGTGGGTTTCTTCTAGACAACATATAAATGGGTCATACTTTCTTATCATTTCAGCCACTCTATGTCTTCTTAATTGAGCATTTATTCCATTTATGGTTAATATTATTATTGGTAGGTACGTGTTTGTAGCCATTTTTGTTCTCTATGCCTTCTTCGCCATCTATTTCTGCTTTTATGACAGGCCCTTTAGCATTCCTTACATTATTGTCTTCTTAGTGATAAACTCCCTTAGCCTTGTTTATTTGTTCATTTTGTCTGTGAAGTTCCTGAAATCCCCTTCTATTTTAAATGATAACCTTGCTGACAGAGTGATCTTGGATTCAGTCCCTTCTTTTGCACCACTTTGCATATTTCCTCCCATTCCCTTCTAGCCTGATATATTTCTGTTGAGAAATAATTTGATAATCTCCTGAGTATTACTTTGTAGGTAACTCTTTTCAGCCTTAAGATTCTATATAGTTAACATTTGTCATTATAATGACAGCATGTCTTGGTATAGGTGTTTTTGGATTTATCTTGTTTGGGACTCTCTGTGCTTGTGTGAATGTTTTCTTTCCCAGATTATGGAAGTTTTCTGTCATTATTTCTTTTTTTTTTTTTTTTAAATATAACTTATTGATTCTTTAAAGAGAGTAAGGGAGAGGGAGAAATGAGTTTGAAATATTGATGAGAGAGAAACATCAATCAGCTGCCTGTTGCATACCTCCTACCGGGGATGTGCCTGCAACCAAGGGAGATTCTCTTGACCATATTCGAACCTGGGACCCTTCACTCTGCAGGCTGACGTTCTATCCACTGAGCCAAACAAGTGTTAGGGTTCGTCATTATTTCTTGTAATAGGTTTCCTAGTCCGTGTTCCTCTTCTTGTCCTTCTGACACCTCTATTATATGTAAGTTACTTCCTTTCATGTTGCCTCAAAGGTTCCTTAGTATCACCTCCTGATTTCTAATTTTTTCTCAAGTTGCTATTCAGATTGTGTTGTTCAGGATGTGTTTGTCTGCCCTGTGTTCTAACTCACCAATTTGGTCCTCTATTCTTCTAGGCTAATGTTGAAACCTTCCATCATGTTTTTTTTTTTTTTTTTTTTTTTTTTTTAGCTGTTATAATTTTTGACTTCCCCTTGATTCTTACATAAGTTGTGGATTTCTAAATCATCCCGTATGAACCTTATTCTGAATTCCTATTGTGACATACTGCATGTCTCGGTTTCAGTTATTTCCTCTTCTGATAATTCCTTTTTTCTTTACTTTGTGTGTTGTTTCTTTTTATTCCCATTTTTGCTGTCACTGGAGAGCCCAGGTCCAGAATTTTTGGGCCTGTGGCCATTGAGGTGTGTCAGCGGGACAGGCATGCACTCCAACCCTCACAGGAGGCAGCAGCCAGTGTGCGCCTGGAGTCCTGGTGTCTGAGGGTCTGCAGCCACAATAGCAGGTCTTGGCCGTAGTGGCTCTAGGTACCTGGGTGAAGCCTGAGCCCCATATGGGTGGTGATGAGGCTGGTCTCCTAGTCACAGCAGCTCTCCCCTTCAAGATGGGTTGCTTTTTTAGGAACACATTTGACTTAAAACATCGGAGTAAGGTAAAAATACCAAAAATAGTGCAAGGGTCCTATTGAAAAATAGAAAGGATAAACAGATCAGAACTTTGTACATACAGATTGTAGTCATACTGGGAATTTTTATTTCTGTCATTTTAACTGAAGAAATAGTAAAAGTAAGAAAGACTGGGAATAAAATGCCTAATCATTTTGAATGAATGATTGAATTATTTGTTTTAAAAACAAAACAGTTTAGGTAAGCTGGGTGCACTGAAAAAATGAAATAAACGTTGGCAATACATAAAAGAAGTAACATACACATTCTAAAAATAATCCACATTGCCCAGTCAGTGTTGCACAATGGTTGAGCATTGAGCCATGAACCAAGATGTCCCCTCTTCCATTGCCAGTGAGGACATATGCCAGTGGAGCTGGATGGATCGCCAGTATGGAACATTTCAGGAGGCAACTGATCTGAAGGTTTCTCTATCATCGATGTTTCCATCTCTCTATCCCTCCCCTTTTCTCTCTCTCCAGAAAAAACAATAAAAAGCCTATTATAAAACTAGATAGAAGTTTCTATGTTTTCTCCTGGAATATGAGATATTTTAGTCCTTATTACTAGAGGCCTTTGGAAGACTTTTATTAACCAACACATACGGTTAATAAAATCTCTGTTGGATGATTTAATGGGAGGTTGTTAGTAATGACATTTTTCACAAACTTACCATAAAAAAGAAATCTGTCATTTTTTAAGAAAATGCTTTGTTTGGGAGAAGAATTTGAGGTAGAACTTGATTTTAGTTGCAGTAATTTGTAGGTTTCAAGCAGTTGTTCATTTGTTCAGTTTAAATGTTATGTAGTATTGATATTATTTGTGTACTCATTTTAGTCTGTGGATAGAAAAACAAAGTAGACTATGCCAAGAAACCATCTTTTCAAAGTTGGAGTGGACTTACATCAAGTAAGAGAAGTGATGTAAGAAGTCTGAGAGATGGAAGAAGAAGTAGAAAAGCAAAAGGGACGTCCCTCAGGTGGAGAAAACTTAAGTAATGTTTCAAAATATAGGAATGGAAGGAGACTAGAGTCAGTCAGGTGTACACATAATGTAATATGCAGATGAAGTATGATAGAGTTATATACCTGAAGCCTGTATAATCATATTAAGTAATGTAGCTTCCATACTGTATAATAGAAGCCTTATATGCTAAGTGTCTGGTCGTCCAGTCAGCTGTTCAGACAATCAAAATGTAATACACTAATCATATGCTAAGGCTGCTCAATTGCTCATTATGACATGCACTGACCGCCAGGGGGCAGACACTCCATATGGTAGTTTAGCTTGCTTCTGGGGTCTGGCTGATTGGGACTGAGCAAGATGGGCCAGACAAGACCTGGAGCCCTCCTGCCATCCCTCCCTGGCTGGCCAACCTCCCTCTTCCCACCGCAGCCCTGATCTTGCACTGGTGGGGTCCCTTGGCCTACCCTGTGCCCCTTAATGATCCGGGAACCATCGGGGGATGTCAGAGAGCCAGTTTGGCCCAGATCCAGCAGGCCAGGCTCGAGGGACCCCACTGGTGCATGGATGTGTGCACCGGGCCTCTAGTAAATTCAATAAAAAAGGAAAGGTGGAGAAACTGTCAGTAACTCATATTTTATTTTAAAAATATAAATATGAAACCATTATTTGTGTGAAAACAGTAACATTGAATGAAGAGATACACCTCAAATTTCATTCATATCTTTCAAAACAAAAGAAATCTTAGCATTCTTTAGATTGAGAATGGATGCTGATGATCAATATGATTTGTAATTGCTAAAGAGTTATAGCACTTATAAAACAAAAGCGATAATGACCTTTAAGGTCTAAGACTTAAACCTCTAGCTAAATTCAGTCTATTATAGCATTATTACTGTTTGCCTCTATTCACTTCAACCGTTCTCTAAAGACCTCAATTTTATTGCTCTATGTTAGAATGTTACAGTTTGGGAACAAGACATTTTTGTAGGTTTAAAGTGGAGATTCATACACATTGAACTAGTAAGAATTTATTCTCAAAGTACGCTTCTTTAGTCTTAATAAAAGGACATCAGGGCACCTTAAAACTACCCAACAAAATAAAAGCCAGTCTAACTACATAAATTTTAAGGACAAATACTTCATTATATAGAATTGGACTTGAGATACTTGTTTGCAGTATTGGAATGTGCAACCCTGTGCTGTGTAAAATAATAATCTCTATTATTATTTCAATATGATGATCTTGTACCTATGTTTTCTGTAGGGAACGTTCTATTTGGAACCTACATAAGAGAAATCTCTAGAGTATTAAATAGATTCACACAGGTGTCTCCGACTCAGGAAAAGGATATAAACCACCGCTTCACCAATTGTATTTATCTTTCTTGTTGTGTAGGAGGAAAATGAACCATGAATAATGATGTTTATGAAATGTTCTCAGGGAGGTTGTCTTTTAATTCATGTTACTGACTATGAAAGGAAGGTATACTCATTTTAGTACCTTTGGAGCAGAAAAATATTTGTTTAATGTTAACCAGTTTTCCAAAATTCAAAGATTTAGTGTTCCTTTGTGATAATTATGTTTGTGACATTTCAGGAGAAATGTCCAAAAGTGTTATTGCAGCGTTTGTCCGAGATGAAGATGAGTGTCCCCGTTTTTCCCACTAAGGTGATACTGAGTAGCGTTTGCTAGTTTTTATTTTGCCATACATGAGGATGTTCATATTCTTCTTTCCCAGGACAAAACTACCGAATGGGAACATAAGCCTGTTTTCTATTTAGAAATGGAAACAGTGATTTTTAATTATTCATTATTCAACATGTGTTTGTTAAATACTCTTAAAATAGAACACAGAATTTTCATCAAAGGATCATTTTATAAGTGAACTCTAAGAATTGTATGGTAACTTTGGTTTAGATGATGTTTTTTCTGATGCTTCATGTTTTGAATGTTTTTACATTTTACATTTTAATTTTGATGTTACACATTTAAAAGCTTTTATTGACATGACACTTATGTGAAGATGGGTTGAGACTGTTTTCCTTGTACCTTTAAGAACTATTTTTGCATTTACTTTATTTGAACTTTCTGCACCCCAAATCATTTTCTTTGGCACATGTATGAAATGCTGCTTGAGTTCTCTGTGGGTTCTTCAAACTGATTTTCCAATAACTATGTGCACTGTACTGAAGACATGTAAACACCCAATTTTATCATTTTCGGCTAACCTGCGTGCTTATGATCATGATACTGCTTAATAGAGTTTTATACACAATAACCAACTTGACTATTTAACAACTGTTGTCCATACTCAAATAGGATGTTGTTATTTAAACACAGATGATGGCGGACATACACTTAATCTCCACAGAAGTGACTCCAGGGAATCCCTTCCACTTAATACGGGTCCATCTTCCAGAAGTTGGGATCCCCCTCCTAGAAGATCTGCCCATTCTGTTCCAAGGCGAAGCAATACTGAGGTAGGAAGTCAAGATAAATGCTACAGTCTCTTATGGATTAGTGTAATGAGCTATTTGAACAGGAATGCTGCACTTTAATTTCAAGAAGCCAAATGGAAAGTGAGTGGTGGATGAGCATCTGTACTGAACACTACCTTTTTGTGATTGTCAGGAAATAATTCCTCAGCTTCTAATTAGTGAGGCAAGAAGTAGTTAACACCAGAATTAGGAATGCATTCCTTTTATCCCATGTTGATACATTGCCTTTTTTATATTTATTTTTTTAAATATTTTAAGAAAACTTATTTAGTATAATAATGTTTATTCAATAAACATTAATATTCCTATAAAACTATTTTAAATGCAATAATTTTACATGCAATAAACATTAATATTTGAAGAAATATGATTTTAAATATAATAATATTGGAGAAACAGTGCATGAATTTGTGCATGGATGTGGTTAGGCCAGTCCCCACTGACCTCTGGGCTACCTAGGGGTAGGGCCTGCACGCTGTTGGCTGGTCAGCCCCACTCCGATTGAGTTGGGGTGACAGACCAGGGGAGTGGCTGGCTAGTAGGATGCACCACGGTTAGCTTGTCAGCAGTCTTTGCCCAGATTGGTGTTTGCGGGGGCAGATTTAGGGCAGGGCCAGCCAGGAGGAGTGGCCACCGGAGGCTTACCGCCAATCCTGCCCCCTTGTAGAACTTGTGGTCTAACTCTTGGTTGAGGGCACAATATACATATTAGCCATTTATCATATATCCATACATGCAATAAAAATTAATATGTTAAAAATGTTTTTAAATATAAAAATATTACCAAACTGTACTAAAATAGTATATCACAAAAGTTGTAGGAAGTATTAAAAATCCTGAAATAATAAGATTAGTTGTATTATATTCTAAATTAATTCATTTTACTTTGGCTCTATTTTGGTTCATCATTTTATGTTGTTCACTTTATTCTACAAATGAGTGAGATCATGTGATATTTATCTTTTTCCGACTGGCTTGTTTTGCTTAGCATAATGCTCTCCATGACTATCCATGCTGTTGCAAATGGTAAGAGTTCCTTCTTTGTTATAGCAGCATAGTATTCCATTTTATAGATGTGACAGAGCTTTTTAATCCACTCATTGGCTAATGGGAACTTAGACTTTTTCTAAAGCTTAGCTATTGTAAATGGTGCTGGTAGGAACATAGGCTTGAATACATTTTTTTTTGATTGGTATTTTTAATTTCTTGGGATATATTTCTAGAGGAGAGAGTACTGGGTCAAATAGGAGTTATAGTTTTAATTTTTTGAGGGAAAATTTTAAGTTTATTCCTTAATTCTTTTGTTTTCCACGGTGATTGCAGCAGTCTGCATTCCCACCAGCAGTGCCCGGGAGTTATGAGTTAGGTAGGTCTTCTACACTTCTCAGTCTCTAGTGCAGGACAGTGTTAAGAGCTGTTTCTCACTAATTAGGTCAGGCAAAGACTCAAAGTCTCCAGAAACTGCCTCTCTCTACAGACTGATAGGATTCCCACTTGAATTATCCCCTTGGAGGCAATCGTCCTCAAGTGTGGTGATCGTTTTTTTTCAGCAAGGTGTGGCAGTCGCTTTGCCTGGAGGCCAATTGTCATTTTTAATACCTTAAATGGCCTCAGGGCACAGTGTTTTCCAATAGGGTTTGTCACTTGTCTTACCCCCAGACAAGGCAAATGTTTGTGTGGAAAGATGTTCTCCTCTGCATGAGGGAATGATTCCATCAAGGAAACTTGTGGTGTCTGTCTTCTGAGCTCTGTCCCCCTAGTACTCAGTCCTGGCTTCTACACTCACAACTCCAGTCCACTTCACCCTCCCTTTCCCAGGGCACAAGGTGGGTCAATCCAGAGGGAAATTTGTGTGTTGGCCCTTTAAGAGGGTGCCTGCATTTCCAGTCATCTCTCTGCCAGACAGAACCCTGCTGCTTTTCACAGCCAGATGATATGTGGGTACGCTTCTCAGTTCTGGTGTTCTCCACTGGAGGACAGCTTGGGGATTAGACCCCAGAATTCTCAGTGGCAACCCGCACAGCTGAGATATCTCTCTGGGACTTCAGTTGATGTTTGTGGGTGTCTGGCCAGCCCTTTCTTGCCTCATCCCCTCCTACCAATTTGTATGTGGTCCCTACTTTAGGTCCTCGGGTGTCAGGGTTCTCTCCTGTGAGTTTTCCGTTGAGTATTCAGGAAGTTTTTCTGTGTTTTTGGTTGTCATATCAGTTTCTTCTTGGGGCTATGTCCCTGCAGCATCCACTTTCTCTGCCACCATTTTTAATCACCTTCAGAATCCCTCTTAATTTTAAAGTTCCTGCTAAAATTTTTTCCAATAGGCTTCTTTTTCACTTGGTTTCAGGATGGAGTTTTGCATGAAGGCCCTAATGTCCTGTGAGTGCACATTCTAATCATTAGCACCATCAGGAAATGTGCTTTGAGGCATGATCGATAAGCATATAATAACGGAAACTTGCTATGTCTCTTCCTGTTTCTTTCTGTGTTTGGATCATGATGGAGCCATATTAAGGCTCTTGTTTCTAGTAGAGTGTGGAAGGATGCACTCTTGATTTCAACACGTGTTCTTCTGGGAAACCTTGATAAAAAGGTGACCTTCCCTAAAACATATTAGGATGTTCAATTATAAGGCCTGAACCCTTTATAAGGACAAGACATTATTATTGGGTGAATGAAAATTCTAAGAAGCACATAAATAAATAAAGATATATTGTGTGCTTCCAAGAATTTTATACTTGTTGAGGAAATATATAGACTAAATAACTAATCTTAATCAATAGAATATAAGTCTTTTTCAACTGGCTGAAAAGTGATCAATGTGGGTTCAGATGGTATATATTTAATAAAAACTAGTGTGGAAAGGCACATTTGAAAGAATCAGGCATTGCAGGTTGCCAAATCACAGCATGTGCCTAGTTGTGAAAAATAAGGTGAAAGTGACTAATTAGTATTCATACAGAGATGCCTTAAATTCTAACATAAATCCCTCACATTAAAATTATGTTGGAAAATTGAAATTACTGAGAGCATCAGTGTAATTAAGAAGAATATGCCTCTGCACTTCAATATAGATAAGCAGCCTATCCATTTCAATTTTGGATGATCTATCCAGCAAAGAAAATTAGTTAAAGGTTCACTTTGGGGCATTAAGGGTAAGAATTAGCACTGAAAAATAGTAATATTTATGGGAGATATAATATTTCTCATATTTTGAAGGAGGTTCAGTGCTCTTCTTATGAGCCGTTAAAAATACAGCTAAAGAGCAGTATAATCTATATTGCCATTATTACCAAAATTAAGATTATACCTTTAAGTCAGTCAGCATTAGGAGGGAGCCATGTTAAATTGGTAAAAAATTATAAAATTACTAGAGGGCCAGTGCACGAAATTCAAACACCAGTGGGGTCCCTCAGCTTTGCCTGTGCCCTCTCTCAATCAGGCATCCTTTGGGGGATGTTGGACTGCTGGTTTAGGTCTGATATCTTCTGAAGAATGGAGCAGTGTGCAAAACAGCAGGCCTCTGGGGAGGAGCCCGAGCTGGAGCCAGGTGCCTCCCTACTTGAGCTCAGCTTCTGGCTGCGTGAAGCTCCCAATGTGGGAGTGCACTGACCACTAGGGGGAAGCGACTGCATTGAGCTTCTGTCCCCTGGAGGTCAGTGCACATCATAGGGACCTGTCATAAGGGTCACTTAGGCTTTTATACACATGTGTATATATATATGTGTGTGTGTGTTCGAATAATTTGGCATATCCTGGCACAATAAAATGATATCTTGCCAGTATTAGAATACTAGTGGCCTGCTGCATGGATTCGTGCATATTGAAAGGAAGTTAATTAGAGGAAATATTTTACTATTGCTATTTGCCCTTTATAATAGAAATGCCAACAAAATTCATGATTGACAGTGACAGATTGAAAAACACGCATGCGATTGGCACCAGCAAGAGCTTTATGTGTATTGCGCATGCACGAGTCAACTTAGCCTTATGTATATAGAGAGAAAAAACTTGCTTAATTAGACCTGCTTTCTGATTTAGCTAAACTTTTACCAGCCCAGTAAAGCACCCTGACTTCTCTTTTAGGTAATTGTCAGCAACACAGCAGTAAATATTAACACAAAAAAACAAATTATTAATGTAGGTCATGCAGGAAGAACAAAGGGTAAAATATCTAACTGCAGCAGTGTTTGACTATATTCTGCGCAGTGAGAAACCCTGAAGTCATTTTCCAGTTCCACCATTTATTACTTATTTTCAGTCTGGTCAAGTTTCTAAGCTTTCTCAATCTCTGTTTTCTGGCTAATGAAGGGAAAATCGGATTCCACCAAGTCTCCTATCTACCTATTCCAGGATTTCTGTGAGGATCAAATGAGATGAGGCACTGGAGAACGCTTCACAGACATTTGGTTAGTGTAAAATGTTTCTACCTGCCTATAAAGCAAGTCATGTTCCTGGGCTGAAGAAACTGCAAGGAGGTTAGTAGCTAGGAAAAGGAAGCTGGGCATTGCTACTTGATGCCATTACCCTAATGGACATTTAGTATATTAGCCTTTGACATATGTAGATTGTCAGAAGATAATACATTCCAGAGTAACATTTTACAGCACATACGACCATTAGCCCAAATGGAGTCTTAGAGTAAATGTAAACATTGTTGTGGAAAGAGGACATAAAGGGTTGTTTTGAATTGTTGTTTTCCCTTAAAATAGTGCTCTTCATTGTGATATCCTCACGTAAGTGTTCATTTTCAGGACCGCTGTCATGTGGGAGAGAGAATTATGCCGGTGCTCTGTGCAAAGAGCCAATCCCTTCCAGGAGAAATTACCATATGTCTCCTAGATATGATGATTGCACTACTAGTTATAGGTAACGGGCAACAAAACATAGTTCATCTAATGTATACTAGACACTGTTTGTTGTTGAGGTGAAAATCATCCATCATCATACTAAATATCTACCATTGACCAAGTAAGTAGCATGCAGTTTATTCAGAGTCATATGCCACCGCCACATCTGTATAGGGCCAAAACATCTTTATCGCCCCTAAATAAAAGCTCTGCATGTAAAGCAGTCACTACCATTCTCTTCCCGGATCCAGCTTCTATCAAACATCAACCAGTATTCTGTCTGTATTGATGTGCCTGTTTTCCACAGATCATAGAATCAGAATGAAACAGGGCAGGACCATTTGTGTCTGTCTTTTTGGTATTAGCATAAATGTTTCCAAGGGTCATCCATGTGGCAGTAATCAATTCATCGCCACTTTTTATGGCTGATTAAATATCCCATTGCAGCTCTAGTGTACACAGCTCATTTATCTGTTCATCTGTTGGGCTCATTTCCACCAGAGGACTGCTGTGAGCATTCTTGGACTAGCATTTCAGTAGAAGTTTCCAGTGATTTTTGGTGCATAACTTAGAGTGGAAATTCGGAGTCATGTTGTAATTCAGTGTTAAATGTTTGTTGAAGGAATTTCCATTGTTTTTCACAGCAGTGGCACCTTGTCACCTTTCTGTTGTTTGTGCAGAGGATTCCGTTTTTCTAAACCCCCAACAACCCGTGATATTTTCCTCTTCACACGTTGTTGCCTACTTAGGAATGAAGTAGTATCTCATTTTGGTTTTGATTGGCATTTCCTAATGACCCATTAAGTTAATCATCTTTTCACGAGCTTGTTAACTGTTTGTGTGTCTTCTTTAGAGAAATGTCTCTTGAACCCTTCTGTCCATTTACATTTTCCTATTTTTGTAGTCAGAGTGTGTACATGTTCTGTATCTTAGAAGGTGATTGCAAAATACTCCTGCTTTATTTCCTTAAGTTATTCCAGCAGAGATGATCCAGGTTCCCGATTCAGCAAGCTTTATGGCCCACCATCTAGGGAGGGTCCACACCATGCACAGCTTTGCAGGTTCTCAAGATGAGCACTCGTAGAGAAGACACAGGTGTTTAAAAGTGTTCCACTCTTTCTGTCAAATTATAGCGGGAAGGTTTGGGATGGGGTGTGAGATAAGAGATCAACCTAAGTATTTGTATGCATACATATAATCATAACCAATGGATGCAAGACACTAAGGTGTGAGGGCATGTATGGGAGTGGGGTGGGGGGGCAATGGGAAGATATGTACACATGTAATACTTTAATCAATAAAAAATTTAAAAAAATTTAAAAAGTTAAAGAAATAAATAAAAGTGTTTTCCTCTTTTATCCAATAGCGGTCCTGGTAAAGATTATTCTTAATGTCGAACTGGAGGCTCTTACGAACATTTATATGAGAGCTATGGTAAGTGTCCAGATATACTGTGTGTAAGTGAAAGGATTGGATTTAATCAGCCGCCTTGTGTTACTCTATTTTTACTTCCATTTGCCAAAGGGAGTACTATATGAAGTATGGGTGTTGTATTATCTTTGAGATGTTGTATTCTTTTCTTAGTAGCTCATGTGGAACAGTATATGCTTTCAGGGATGAGGGATAACACTCATTTATCTTCCTTATTAAAGAAACAAAATTCTACACTTGCTTTTTTGTTGTTGTTGTTGTTCCTCACCTGAGTATATTTTCTCCAATTGACCTTGGGAGAGTGGGATAGAGGGAGTGGGGATGAAAGAGAGCTACATTAATGTGAGAGAGATACTTTGATAGTTTCTTCATGCACAATCCTCAACCAGGTCCAGGAAGGGACCCTACAAACCAGGGGCATGCCCTTGACCTGCAAACAAACCCAGGATCCTGCAGGGCCAAGGCTGGTACTCTTCCCACTTATGCATACCAGTCAGGGGGTATTTTACCATCTTTTAATCAGAAGGATCAGTTGACAGCAGGAAGCATAGGAATAACACAATGGTTAGAATTTCAGCCTGTTTTAAGAAAAATGTGCATTCATATTTATTCACAAGCAATTATTTAATTTAAAACATTATTCTTCAGCTGTATTTTAAATGAATGTATGCTCCATTGCCTACATCAGCATTACTGATATCGTTACAGCACAGGGAGATACACTTACAAGTTTTTCTAATATTTAAGACTTTACTAGGGTCATGTCATACTGATGTAAAATTATTCAATAAGAGGTTCAAGTATTGTTATTTTGTCACTGGTTTGACAGGAGGCTCAGGTGGAACACCTCCAGCACGAAGGTCCCTTCTGACTTATGGTGGAAGCAGTTGGTGAGATGATTATTATAGCCGCAGATGAGATATTTATGTCGGGGAGCATGACAATTATTGCAGCAGAAGATGGGACACCACTGTAATGGGTCCCAAGCCTGGTGCTGGCGGAGATCATAAGATTCACCATCTACGCAAGAGAGAGTGAATCATGCTTTATAGCTCAACTTATCGAGCTCCTCTGGAAGAGTCAGGAGAGAAGCCCCTGTGACAGACGAATTAGACACTGAAATTTAAAATGATGCTAAGTTATGGACGACATTTAATTTGTAAAGAAATTGTCTTCTGTTATTTAAGAATGACTAAAAGAAAATGGTGAGTTTGGGGAAGAGGCAAGAATTGCAGGGCCCTTTATGAAGTTTTGCCTAGGATGCAAAGTTTGAATTATTCCGGTTATTTCATAAGTGTTGATTAAAATTGCAATATACTTTAACTGTTTAATATGAAGGTCTGCATTGTTAAAAATTTCAGAATAGCCGAAATCGGTTTGGCTCAGTGGATAGAGTGTCGGCCTGAGGACTCAATGTGCCCAGGTTCGATTCCGGTCAAGGGCATGTACCTGGGTTGCGGGCACATCCCCAGTAGGGGGTGTGCAAGAGGCAGCTAATCGATGTTTCTCTCTCATCGATGTTTCTAACTCTCTATCCCTCTCTCTTCCTCTCTGTAAAAAATCAATAAAATATATTAAAAACAAATTCAGAATAAAGTTTTCCACCAAATGGGATATCTTGTCGGATTGTACTACAAACAGCAATGTGTATGGAGAGTTGCATTCTTGACTCTAAATTTCCCAATGTGTCTTTGACCATAAGTGCATACCGGATTTTGAACAAACCGCATACAAAATGAAGCAGTGTGCTACTTCTTTATGGCATGCTGCCCTGTTTGCCAGTTAGGAAGGGTAAACAAATTACATATTTTCTTTGGAAAACATAAATGGAAAAAAGGATTGAGGAATCTCCAACAAGGCTGCAAAACAATTGTTTGCCTCCATTCTATGGTATTTTGTATGTCCTCAACCTTTAAAGGAATAGGTTAAGTAGTAAGAAAAATTACATACAGAATGATATAAATGTTGGAAGAAGTCTAAATGTAAGCATCCTTTTGCTTATTGAAATGACATCAGACTTTTCTGAAGTGTGAATAAGATTGAAACAGAGATTGTCACTTAAACTGAATGAGTTAGCCTTCCAGACTATACCTCTGAATGAAATGAACAAAAGTGCCCCTTGATAGATAAATATATTTTACTGTAGAACTACTCATGCACTTTCTCTTCAACTGTTTGACATTTAATGTACCACAAAGGGTATGCTCTCCTAAACATCAAGTTACCGTGAAGCCTCAGTATTTTTATCAGTGAATGTAAAAAAACATCATGATGGGAAAGTTTTTAAAAACTCACCTCTTGGCCTGTTGAGTGTATAGTTATCAACAAGCCTTCCAACTTGAATTTTAAAAATTACCACAAAAACCTGTGGTTTCTTAAAATTATTTTTATTAGAATTGTGTATGTGAAATTCATTGAAAAATTTGGAAGCTGGAACCTCAGTTGTTTAAGGACTTTAAAGTCTAGCAGGTCAGATTGGGGGGCAGTGAGGGAATAAGCCCTGTTCGGTTTGGCACAGTAAGCCCCTTTTTCATTGCCACCTGGTATGCTGCTGGATTGGTGAAACACTTAATAAAGCCACTTGGACATCACATTTACTCAGCAGAATTTTACCAACGTAGGTTTGAATTGATAACATATTTTGGTGCAGAGAAATACAAGAAGGCAATCGATACAAAACTTCCCATTGTAGAATAGAACACATTATATACAATCTTCTTGGCAAGTGGACTAGAAAGGAAGATTAAAGAGAAGAAAGAAAAGCATAAAAATTCTGGCCATGACAAAGGCTCCTTCTTGTATTTCTTAAAGGATATTGTGGATATCAAACTAAGCTATTTACACACTTTTAAATATATTTATTTTTATTGTTTTCAGAGAGGAAGGAAAGAGAACCGCTGATGGTGAGAGAGAATCATGGATTGGCTGCCTCCTCCAAGACACTTACTGGGCTTGGAGCCCACAACCCGGCATGTCCCGGACTGGGAATTGCACCCTAACCTCCTGGTTCACAGGTTGAACCTCAACCCCTGAGCCAAGCAGGCCAGGCTTTGGCTCTTCTCTATTCATACTATTCCCTTTGACATCTGTGTCCCCCAGCTGTCCTAAATCCAACCTGCCTGACTGCTGTGCAGATTGGTGGACTCTGGATACATTCAATAGTAAGCAACGTACTATGTGTGCCTTTCTCTCCCTGCTTGCTTTCTGATGGCCTGAAGACCCCCATCCATAGAGCCTTCATGTACAGGATCCATGTGCACCACCAGTCAACACCTACCCAGGGCCCTTGTTTGCCCATCTTTACAGATGATGTCTCTATCTAAACATGCACTTTCTAAGCCTCGTTGTCTTGGTACAGTGCATTTTGAATATTTTTATGGAAAAGTCCAGATTCCAATAAAGAATTTTGCTGGATTTCTCAGTTGTGGTCTCCAGAAGAAGTAAAGTGTCAAGTGCAGGACACCCTGTTGAGAGACAACATGCAGCAATGAGTTTTCTTTTGTTTTGTGTTGTTTTAATGTGGAAGGCTTTAAAATTTATTCTTTAGAGAGAGATGAATGGAGAGATACAGACAGACAGACAAGCATTCATGTGAGCCAAAAATATTAATTTTTGCCTGGGGAACAGACCTTCCACCTGGACATGTGCCCTGAACATGAATCAAAAAGGTCCTGCAACCCAAGACCTTTGTGATGCACAGGACAATGCCTAGCCACACTGGCCTGGGTGAACTGACTTTCACTTTTCTTCCTTAACTTGCGTCTGGTAGCTAATAATCACTATTAAGGCTAATAAGAGTGGACAATTCCAGAACAGGACATGCTGACAAGGGCTTTACATAAGTTAGCCACACAGGTGAATCTCACGACAACGTAATGGGACACAGTCTCTATGTGTGGTGAGGAACCAACACCCAGATCATGCGATATTTAGCCCATGCCCTTCCTCCCCCATAACCTGCCCATTTTTATACTTTTCCTCAAATTCCAGAGGTTCTGATTCCCATTATTGATAATGTTCCCTGTCAAGCGGGAATGGGATGACAAGATGCAAGTCAGAGAGAGAGACATTGTCTGATATAAGAGAGAAGCATTTTCTGATCCTTGTTCTCTGATCCTCTTTCTTGGGGTTTTGGGGGCTCACTGTCTGTTATAGATATTACAGCACTTTCTCCTCCCTCTAGAAGTAGTAGAGTGTGCCTGGCTGGTGCGGGTCAGTAGACCAATGAAACAAGAGGACGTAATTCAATTCTCATTTGAGGCAGGCTCCTGAGTTTAGGCCTTGATCCCGGGGCGGAGGGGGGGGGGTCATACAGGAGACAGCCTACCAATGATTCTGTCTCATTATTGAGGCTTCTATCCATCTCTCCCTCTCCCTTTCTCTGAAATTAATAAGAAATGTACTTAAGAAATGGTAATATATGCTCCGAAGCTGATGGGCCCAAACTAGAAGAGGGGAAGGAAGAAGAAAATAAAGTAATGGCAATAAAAAGAAAGAAGGGCCAGGTGCTGTGTGTGGCAAGCTAGGAAACTGCTGACACCCAGCAGAAAGCAGCAAGCACATGAGTGGCTGGCACTGAATGAGAGGCAGTAGAAGGAGTAAAAGCAGGACCGACTCCCTCACCTTCTGGGAGACTAGAAGCACAAATGCAGCCCTGCCCCTGGCCCTGGGTGTGTGGCCTTCTCCCCTGGTATTCCTCTGGCAGGCCACTCAGTGAGCCAAATGAGACAGCCCAGGGCTAGAATGCAGTGGCATGTGGGCAGGGAGCCTGTTTATTGCTGGGCAGCTGAGTGTTCGTTGACTATGGGATCCAATCTCACAGTATGACATCTCCCTTTCACTTGGTTGTATTGCCCTTCAGGCTGGCCCTCCATACCCCCAACTCCCCAGAGTGACCTTCACCTGTGTCCACCTAAGTGCTCTCCCGCAACTGGCTTTGGGTTGGCCACTCTTCAGACCCAAAACCCAGGGACTGTCACTGGCTCAGAGTTGGTTTACCACCTCCTAGATGGATGGGAAGGAGGATCATGTGGGGGAGAGTCTTCTCACATTATGACCTAGCCTCCACAAAGGGTTTCATATTCTTAGTACAGGACACGGATACTAAGCAAAGGTTTATGCCAGCTTAATATTGTGCTGAAAGGAATGTAACTGTTTTTACTGGCTACAAGTATTGGACTGCAAGCAGGGACTGGATCCAGGGGGATGACAGGCATGGATTTGTGAGTTCAGGCCTCTGACTAGCTGTCAGGATGATGTCCCTTTCAGTACTGGGTTCTGACTTGTGCACAGGGAAGCTCTACCATGGAGCAGCCAAAGGCCAGTGACATAGGCTCCCATTGGAGATGAGTGTTTGAGTCCATGGCTGCTAGGAAGTTGTAGTTCAGTGGTGATCACGGGAAGCTTCTTGTTCCAGTCCCTGCGGATGCAACTTCTGTGGACTTAACCACTGAACAGTCACAGAGGTAAGGGAGGAGGTACTGGTGCTCCAGAAAGAACCACCAAACCGGAATGGATAAGTGGTGATGTGATCTACTGGAACCAACCTCACCCAGCCTAGCGTCTGTGCATCACAGATGCTTATGCTCTCTTATTTAACCAGTAATTGCAGATGGGAGAATCTGGTTAACATGTCATAGAGGTCACCAGTTAGTTAACATTCAGTTCCCTTTATTACTGACATTTATTCACAACCATTCAAACAAAGGTAATCCCCGCATCTAACTCCCAAGCCAGAATCCCTCCCCCCTAGAGATTCAGGTGCATATCTCTAACTCCTTAGGACCCATCTCCCCAAAGAAACCATCTGCCCCCCTGTCAGCATTTCCCCCCACCACTGAGTAGTTGTCTGAAACTGGCTGCTGGGTTCCTTTAAGATATACTTATGTCTGGGCTTCAGTGTCCAAGAGCCGAGAGTAAAGCCTATGAGATGTGCACCCAGCTAGACAGGCATGTATCAGGGTCACAGAATGGGGTTTGGGTTATAGAAGGTTCTACAGCCACAGTGAGGACAGGGGTAAGCACAGTACCAGACCATGCCGGGCCGCCCCATCGCCTGAGCATATGCTTCAGCTCAGCATTCACCTGAGCAAGTCTACCCAGGTGGATGGTGCTGCTCCTTTCCTCATAAATCTCCAGGGTGGGGGCTGGATACAGCACACAATACAGCTTGCTCAGCCCGATGTGTGGCGAAGCAGGTCCTCCAGGATGGTCATGGAGATGACATTTTCACAGAAGCTTAGATTCATGAGCTGAGAGCAGTGGCTCAGGGCAGGCAGGAGGTCCATGAACTTGGGGTCCATGATCCCACACTCATCCACGTCCAGGTTCTGCAGGGTGGGGGATGCTCTCCCTTAGAGAAATAGGAGGGGCCCAGAACTGAGGTTGGTCAGGTTGAGCCTCCTTAAATTCAGGACTTTCAGCTGGCTGTCGTTCAGGTGATGGGAGAGATGTCTCAAGTCACTTTCTAAAAGCAGGCAGTTCGTGAGTCTTCAGGCAGCTGGGAGACATAGAGCAATTAGGTGAGGGGGATGGACCTGGGGTGCAGAGCATGGTGAAGACGAGCCAGGACTTAAGGTAAAGAGGCCCATTTCACCAAAGTCTAAAGTTTTCCAGATAATGATCAAACCCAGGATGTTGCACAGGGAAAAGAGTCATTCAAGTCAGTGCAAATTTGAGTGGAATCTTTCTCCATCTCTTCTCTGCTCTGAGATGGATTCAACTGGATGAAAGCTCACACACTCCATTTGTTCATCTGTTATGTGGAGCACATCATACACCCACCCTCATACACACAGGTGTTGTGAGCATGAATGATGGGAGGTAAAGATGGGGAGAGTTCAGAAAGAAGCCTGACCCAATGTTTCAAGCAGGGGTCAACCAGTGAATTTTAGTATTGGAGACATGACCCAAAATGCCTTCAATTTGGGCTCCCTTCCAGCCAGAGCCTGGATTCCTGTATCCCTCATCTGTTAGTCCTTGAGGCTACTGGCATAGTTGCAAAAAGGGCTAATCTAGTCAAGGTTGAGCAACATGCAACGGGGGCTGCCACCCTGCAGGAACTTAGATGACTGCATTGTCTACAAACTACCTATTCCTTTTCTTGATTCCTCCCTCCAGAATCCTGCATTTACAAGGCATTCCCTTAGCAGGAGCCTTTGGCAAGCCTTGGCAGACAGGTGATTAGAGGCAGGATTGGATTGAAAGGCTGCCATCACCAAATCATTAAGTGTGGACCTTAACCCCTGAAACCTCATCTCTGATGGGCTTTCCTCTCTTCACTGCCGTCCTCACTTGGTTCTATTGCATAATATTACTTTAGACACTTCTTCTGAGAAGGATTTCCATGCTACCATCTTTGGCCCGAAGCCCCCATTACTTCCATTCCTAGCAAGGAGTCTCTTTAATAGCATCTTTCTTAGTTAATACATCCTACCTTAGTCTGGGGGATGGTACTTGACAACATGCAAGGGGACAGAGCAGTGAACAAGACATTGACTGTGTGGACCCTCTAGTGACTTAGGCTCTCTAGCACTGCTGATGGATGGCACATAGGAGTTCCCGTCACTGTGGACTGAAATGAGAAGTGGCTCACGCTGGTCTGCAGAGAAACCTCGCCACCCCTCACCTGAGGTTCTGGTCTAGGCGGCCTTTGAGGAAGGAGTCAAGATCCAAATAGAGCTCCTGGAGGCGGGACAGGCTGAGGAACTGAGAGGTGACCAGGCTCACACACTGCTCCTCCTACTCCAAGGTGGTGTGAGAAGATGTAAAGACGTGGGGGAGGAGGAACCGACGCAGATTGACCATCTGGCCCAGGTAAGGAGCGAACTTCCTCAGAGTGGACAGCTTCCAGGTACAATTTACCTCCAAATCCTGGACAGAGTCGAGCTGCACCATACCCAGGATGTTAATGTTTCCCTTCGACACGGCATAAAACTTCAGCTTCTTACAGCAAAGGTGCAGGAAACCTCTCCTCTCACTGACTTTCTTAATAAGGTAGCTGAGGGACTCATCAAGGACACCTTTCTTAAGGCAAAGGTCTACTAACTCCTCCAGGGGGGGCAAGGGTGGATTTGGCCCCACCCTTAAGCTGTCCAACTTCCCTCTCTCCCTCATGGACTGTGGGGCATCAGGCTCCAGCAGGGAGCACACATCATCTCTGGTTCCGGCTCACACGATCCAGAACTCCTGATGAGCTTCCCCCTTTAAATTGAGCATCTGCATTTTCATCTCCTGCAGCGAAAATAGGATGTAGCCTGGGGTGTTTTAAGATAACAGGGAATGAGACTGTGGCCTTGAGTATAGGAATTTGGGCACCTGAGTAAAACACCCGATGGAACTTTTACTCCATACTCCAAAACTCAGCTCCTCCTTGTAATACTGGGATCCTTTGTGGTCCCCATTTCTGGTACCTTTAGGTGCCACCAGGAAGGGTGGGCTCATGTCCCTTCGGTCACCCTCCACATCTTCATCATCCCTATATATGCGAAGCCTGTTCCAGAATGACCCCAGCAGTGGCTCTAAGGCCTCGCTGAGCTCTCCCTTTGGCCCTGCACTCTCCCATATCCCAGATGTAACTGCTCAGATCCCCAGGGCCCAAACCAGGTACTGAATCCCCCTCACCTGGGTCGAGTCTCCTGGGCAAGCAGGGCATGGAGCCCATCAAGCATAGCCTGAAAGATATCATGGTAAGGCTGCCGATGGTTCATCAGGGCTCCCAGAGGGAGGCCAGGGGAAGGGCCAAGCCTGCACCATGGCCTTCAGGACTTTGCTGTGCTTCTGGGCCAAGGCCGCTGTGAACAGAGGTGGGAAGTGCTCCATAGGCAGCCACTCCACAGCAGCGATGGCCGAGGCTTCATACCTCAGCAGGCTCTGGCATGTCAGTTCCAGAAGTCTGCATGGAGCCTGGCTGTTCATCCTGATGAAGTGGCTTTTAAAGAGATCCTGGGAAATGGCCGGGAGCAAGGCATCTTCTCAGGCTGAGCATGAGCAACCTGATCCTTCTCTCTTCAGAGGAACCAGCTGAAGGCAAAAGGCACTGCTCTGACAACAACTGGAGTGTCCCCAATTTACCCCAATCACATTTTCTGCTTAGGGGCTGCAAAGCCACTCAGCCCTGCCTCTCCTTGGCTGGTGGCAGGACAAGCACCTTGCCAGGCACCAAGGAGTGGTGAGATGACCACTGTACCCCTCCCACATCTACCCACTGCCTACCTGTAATTCTGCTGTGCAATGAGTACTGGGAAACCAGAGAAATGGTCCCACCCTTTTAGGAAAACCTTTCTGATTATCACTGAAGGACTGAAAGCACCTGGAGTAGCAGCAGTGCCTGGCCAAGCACCGCCACTTGCTAAGCTCCAACAAATAGAACAGATGGGGAAGTTTAAGGAACACCCACACAATGCGTACCTTCTGACCTTTGATATGTTTTCAAAATGAGAAAGAGTAAAAGCAGCACATAAGATTTCTAAAGCATGGGGTAGTTAGAGATGAGAAAAATAACCATTAATTCCGAGATGTTCAGTATATTGTGTGTCCCTTCTATGAATATTAGAATGACCACTTAATGCATGAAAACAGAGGGCTCACAGGTCACAACTAAGCCTCCTCTCAAAAGCGATTTCAAGCCCTGGTCAGTGTTGCTCAGTTTGTTGAGCTCCCCACTTGCACCCAAAGGTCGCTTGCAGGCTCCATTCCCAACTCCCATTAGGAGGTAGACAGGAGCCAGCTGATGGATGTATCTCACATCAATGTTTCTCTCTCTCTTTCTCCCTTCTTCTCTTTCTAAACATCACTTGGCTTTTATTAAAGAACTCCCTTAAGACCTGCTGTCAGACACTCAGCCTGGCCGATAAAATTACAAAAAGAATTTTGCCAATTTGGCCTACAATAGGTTCCTTAGGCATATTCAACTTTCAGATAGCAGGGAAATTTGCCCTGTAAATTTCTATGAATGGCACACATCAAAACAGAAATCAAAACGTTTGGATTGCCGCTAATCTGCATCTAGAGAAAAAGGCAAAGTCTGCTCATTTGTAAGGAAAGAAATGCCAATTATCTGTGGGACCTTGGCCTGCACGTCCTTCAGGACCACCTTAGGCTCCTGACTCACCAGAGTGGACATGGTGCAGGAAGCCCTCTGCGCAGACCTGGGCAGTGACTCTCATGCTCTAGCTTCTGATCCCTCCTGAGCCTCCTCAGAAACCATTATACCCTGTGTGGCCACACCTTCTTTTGAGGTCCTAGCTGAAATGGCAACTTCCAACTGAAAGCTGAACCTTAGTACTAGATCTCCAGGCAGTTATCCTGATTGGGTTTTGCACTCTGCACACCTGCAACTGAATCCTAGGTCTATTCATGAAAGGAAAAGAAAATGAAACCAACGTGGAAGTAGACTTGATGGGTTGTTGGTACCACATTTAATTCCCTAATGTTCATGTTAACACACCATTGGGCAGACAGGGTATCCTCTCAAGATAAAAAGGAATACAATGCAACAGTATTGAGTACCAAATAGTACCTGACACTTGATGTTACCTCAATTGCAAATCCGTGCCCATTCAAAAAGGAACAGAGGGACAGTTGGTCTTCCAGATTTTGAGGATCAAGCCTTCCCCAAAGGAGGCAGGGCCAAAATCACATCTAGGGATTAAAGAGGATAAGGGAGGGGCTGCAAGTTTGTAATGGGACCAAGGGAATCACCAAAGACAAGGTGCACACTTGGGAAACTCAAAGGCTCTGACTGGATAAAACTGAGAACTTAAAAGACTGGTGGTTAAGAAGAAAATATGGTGGATCCCTTAAACCCAAGCTGGTCGGGAGGACAGGCAGGAGGTTCAATCACCCTCCCTCTGTGGAGGTAAAGGGCATTTCCTACAGAAGTACCAGAAGAGCTCAGAAAACTGGCTAGAGAAAATTAAATGTAAAAATAAATGTGGGTTGTACAGAGGCAAGAGGAGCGGTGTGGCAGCAGAACCTGGGAAGTGACTTATCTAATTCTGAAAGCCATTGAGGGGCGAGAGTCCTGGGCTCTTTGGAATCTTGGTGGCGCAGAGAAAAATACACGTGGGACAAAAGACCTATGTATCCTTATGAAGGAGCTGCTCCCAGAGGGCATTCTCTTTAGCTAAGGCCTCTTCGTTCACATCCCGACCTTCCACAGGCAGCATAGTATGCCCAGGAAAGTTCCAGGGGCCTGGCCCTAAACATGACTGCCAAAGTCGGTATGGATAACTAATGTTTGCTCAACCCTATAAAACAACCCATGCAAATTGGCTTCAAAAAGGTATTTCTGGGCCCAAGACTAAAACTCTCACTCAGATTGTGAGGGAAGTGTGTCTTCTCTCAGGATTAAGCACAGTGCACAGATACAACTTCGCATTCAAATGTTTTTAAGCTTTACTTGTATTTCACATGTAAGGATCTGCCAAAATTTTGGGATATCCCATTCTTCACTGAGTCACACAATGGATGTTTTGAAATTGAGAGAGGCAGACACAGAGAGATTGGGGGGGGAGAGAGAGAGAGAGAGAGAGAGAGAGAGAGAGAGAGAGAGAGAGAGAGAGAGAGAGAGAGAGGCACAACTTTTCTGCAGGCTCTTATCTACCCCCTGCAATATGTTGCCCAAACAACTCTCATATTCCAGGGAGAGGGACCATGTGAAAGATTACCACAGCGGTGTTCACCAGAAAATTTCAGACTGGTTGATTAGATTTCTGGAAGAGGTTCAAACTGTAATGAGTTTAGGAAGTTAATCTGGACTTGTATCCTGGACTTTTAGCATGAGTGGTGCCACCTGGGGGCTGTATTTCTCTTTAACACTGACATTCCATGCACCAGGCAGAATCTGGAAAATTGTAAGAGTTCAAGTACAGGCAGCTTTTATGAGATCCCAGTGCCCAGGAGATACAAGGAGGCAGGAGGGACCTCTTAGAATGACCTAGAAACAAAGTCTCAGCAGAACATGCCTTCTTCCTGAGCAAGAACCACTCCTCATCCCACTCCCATGCAGAGCCTGCTTTCCCAAGGCATGAGCTGTGGCACTGGAGGCAGGAGCACAACTGCATCAAGGGCTTTCTTTCCTGCCCAGTATTGGACAGGCCCCGCCGACTCCCAGCACCCATACATGAATCTGGGGGATGTTGTTACCACATCCTGGTCACCTAACACCTGCCCTCATAATGGCCCTCACTTATGTACAGCCCACATCAAACTTTGAGCACATGATTCCTATTGGGATCCCAAGACATATATCTTTCTGAACTTTTTTTTTTTTTTTTTGAGTGGGAGGGTGGTCCTTAGAATGTGCTCCCAAGGCTGGGAGCCCTCTTTATGCATTCCCTGGAATGTCAGCCAACCTCTCATGAGCCTGATGTTGGGGACACCCACTGTTGACAGAAATCAGGAATTCTCTCCAATTCATCTGAACTGTTTTGGAGAACATGACAGGCTACAATGTGCAGAAGGAAAAACAATAGCTGCATCCCAGCTGCTTTTCTGGATCCAGAGAGGCACCGAGGAGGCTGGAGGATGCCCTTCCTGGGTTCCACAGCAAGCCCTGCCCCAGCTCTGTGGAACTGCACAAACTGGACCCTGGGGGAAAGGACACATTCCTAGAAAAATACATGCATGGGGAAGAATAAAAAGACATTCAGCTCTCTTAATAGGCCAGCTTTTGAGCAGACATGCATCCACCAAACTGGACATCCTCGACGGAATGGACACATTCCTAGAAAAATACAAGCTTCTAAAACTCAAACAGGAAGAATAAAAAAGTCGATGTAACAAAACATGAATTTCTAGCCAAGAACTACTGATGATTGGAAAAATCAGTAATCAAAAAAAAAAAAAACAAAAACAAAAGCCCTGGACCAGATGGCTTCACAGTGGAGTTTTACCAAACATCCAAGAAGAACTAAAATCAATGCTTCTCAGTCTATTCCAAAAAATTCAAGAGAGATGCATACTTCTAAGGTCTTTCTATAAAGCCAGGAGTACCTTAATACCAAAACCACATAAAGACACCACAAAGAAAAAGAATTACAGGCCTATATCCCAGATGAACATAGATGCTAAAATCCACAACAAAATTCCAGCAAACCGGATCCAGCATTACATAAGAAAGATCATACACCATGAACAAGTGGGATTTATTCCAGGGATGCAAGGCATGATCAATATCCACAAGTCAATAAATGTGATACATCACATGAACAAACTGAGAGACAAAAATCACATAATCATATCAATCAATGCAGAAAAGTCATTTGACAAGGCCCAACACCCTTTCCTGAGCAACACGCTCAGCAAAGTGGGACTAGAAGGATCATAATAACAGCCTTGTATGACAAATCTATGGCCAACATCTTACTCAATGGGTAATAAGTAACACCATTTCCCTTAAGAACAGGATCAAAAAAGGGATGCTGCTTTCACCACTCCTGTTCCACACAGTACTAGAAGTGCTAGCCACAGTGATCAGACAAGATGAAAAAATAAATGGCACCCAAATTGGAAAAAAAAAAAAGTAAGTAAAATTGTCATTATTTGCAGATGACATGATACTGTACATAGAAAACCCTGAAGACTCCATCAATAATTTTTATACTTAATAAATGAATTTGGCAATGTAGCAGGATACAAAATTAATGCCTTGAATTCTATGACATTTTTATACTCCAATAGTAAACTTACAGAAGTGAGATTTAAAAAAAAATCCCATTTTCCATTGCATCAAAAAATTAAGACACCTAGGAATAAACTTAACTAAGGAGGTAAAAGACCGCTACTCAGAAAACTACCAGATGCTGAAGGAGAGACAGAAGATGGCTGCTGACAGGAAGGCACACTGCAAGATAGTATGTGAGTGAGAAAACAAAGGGAGAGTGTGTGGTCGCACGGGGAGTGTTCGTTGGTGAGCTGAGGGACAGCTATACTTCTGGAGACTGTGGGGGACTGGACAGGGCTTCCCTGAATGGGCAGCCCCCTCTGCTGCTGGGTTCCCTCCCAGAGTAACCAGCTCAGATGTGGAGACCATGCCATCTTGAAGGGGAAAGTGGATGTTACTGGAAGCGTGAAAAACCCGGGGAATCTACAACTATGGTACTCACCTAACAGCTGCAAACCTGAGAATACTGGGCACTAATTGGCGCAAGCAAAGGGATTCAGAGGAGCTCTACACTCCCTCACAGAAAGGTCAGATTTCGCCTGGGATAAGGTGAGGTTCATGGTCCCATGCAGGAGAGAGAAACTTGTACACAGCGTGAGCTGGAGAACCTGGGGAAGTCTGTGCATAGAAAAATTCATGGCCCTTGGTTCTGGCATGATCCCTGAATGTGGAAGGGGCTCCTCAGAGCTGCTAACAAAAGGGAACTCTAAAAAGCAACCCATTTTGATCTGGACGCCAAAAGACAGCCTAAAAAATTTAAAAGTGTGCCAACTGCTTAGACCCAAGGGGAAAAAAGACTGCAGAGACTTGCACGCAGCCCTGGAGTTCGCACACTTACTCTGGCTCTTTTTTTTTTTTTTTTTTCCTCTTTAAGTCCTTGCTTCTGATTACTAAGCCCAATGCATAGGTTCACCCAATTGGGGACTCCTAAAGAGACTTCAGGGGAAAGTTGTTTTTCTGGAACATGGGGATCACAGCGGGGAATAACCATCAGAGAAACAGCTCTGGGGCAACCCTCTCCCACAAATAAGTGTAAAGTGCCACAGGGAAAACAAAATCTAAACACCAGCTAGAGAGAAACTATAGACCCGGAGGTCAATCCAGAAACACTGCTACCCAGCGGTTGAATCACAAATGGACTTTTGTGTAAACACAATAAAGGAATACAAGAAATAGAGATGTACTGCCTGCTTAAAACTCAGGACTGGCTTACAACACAGAGGAGCAGTGGAACTTAGGGAACTTCAACACCTTCCTGACTAGGAAACATGCGTGCCAAACAGAACAGTAGAGGAATTGAAGGACCTTCACTATTGCATATTTTTATTTTTTCATCTTTTAATTAAGAAAGTATTGTTTTCTTTTTTCTTCACTTGATTTTACCTTTTTAATTATTAAATTTTTATTTTCACTTGATTTTAACTTTTTAATTATTACAATTTTATTTTCCAACTAGTAGCCCGTTTGCATGAAGATTCGTGCAATAGACCTCCATTCACCTGGCCGCCTGCACCAGTTTTCCGCCGGCACCTGGGACCCAGGCCTTGGCTGTGGCCACCGCCTTCTGCCTTCTTTCAGGGTTGGGGCTTGGCCCTGGGTGGTGGCCTTGGGCTGGGCTTCACCCAACATCCCTGCTAAGGATTGTAGGAGCCGACCCCCAGTGGTTTCCTGTGATCGGTGCAGGCTCCCCGCTGGTGCCCAAGGCCGGTTAAGCCTGGGGCGGCTTTCCCGGCCTTGGGCTCGGCCACACCCAGTGTCCCTGCTACAGATCGCAGGAGCCAACCCCCAGTGGTTTCCTGCGATCCATGCAGGCTCCCCGCTGGTGCCCAAGTCCGGGAAAGCCTCTGGCGGCTTTCCTGGCCTTGTGCTCCGCCACACCCCAACGTCCCTGCAATGGTTTCCTGGAGGGCGTGGTTGATGGGCGTGGCTTGGTTGGTGGGCGTGGCTTGGGCCTAGTGAAGGTGCAGTCAATTTGCATATTTATGTCTATTTTAAGGAAAGATACTACTACTATTTTTCCTTTTTTTTAAAGTGGCATTTTATTTTCTCTTTATTTTACTTTGGGATTAGTGTTCTACATTCTATTTTCATCTTTCCTTTAGTATCATTTTACTCTATCTCAACTTTACCTTTTTGCCATCACTCTCTTCCTCACTTTCCCCCTGTTGTTGTCCTGTTTCTCTTACCGTATTCCTGCTTTTGATTTTCCCTATCACTTCTTTTAACCCCTGTTAAAATTTCACCCTACTTATATACCAATCCCCTGCTCCAAGTCCATACACACCTCTCTCTTCTCTTTCTTCACTATCCAATAATTTTTCTCTCTTTGTTGTTATTTGCTTGATTCTTGATTATATCAATTTTTATGCTTGTTTGTGAGATTGTTTTGATTATTCCCTTTTTTTTTGCTTTGTTTTGTTTTATTTTGTATTTATTTTTTTTTTTTTCCTTCGGTTTTTCCTCGCCACACTTAATATTAGTTCTTGTTTGTAGTGTGCATTAATCTCCAAGTACTTGTTGCTGGCTTTGTTGGGATTAGTGGCTATTCTATTCGAGTTTTCAACCCATATGTATAGTTTGTTCCCCTCTTCTTTCTTATTCTCATTGTTTTCTCTATTACTTTTTTATCCTCTTCCCAATTTCATTTTTGCATTCCTTTACTTTTCTCTCTTCTTCTTTCTCTCCTATCCTGCAATCTCGCCTTTCCCTGTTTGTCACCTTTATTTGGGGTTATTAATATCATGAACACATTTCTGCTCAGTGCCTTGTGCATTGTACCTGGTTGTGTTGTATTTTGTGCCTTTAAATCAATGTAGGAAAGAGAGAAATACATAACCAGACACCTGGAGAAGTGAGATCATGGGGAGCCAAAGAAATAGCCCACATATGAAAGAAACACAGGCATCACCAGAAAAGGAAGTAAATGATATAGAGGAAAGCAACCTGTCAGAGAAAGAATTCAGAGAAATGGTCATAAGGTGGCTGAAAAGAATGGAAGACAAATTTGACAATATGTGTAAGAACCAAGAGGAAATGAAGAAGAACCAAGAAGAAATGAAAATTGACATTGCCACTGTAAAGAACTCAATAGAAAGCATCAAGGGTAGACTAGAAGAAGCAGAGAACCGCATCAGTGAGCTAGAAGACCAGGTAGGAAAAAATACCCAAGTAGAGAAGCTTCTAGAAAAAATAAAAATTAAAAAGCAGGAAGAGAGCCTAAGGGGACTTTGGGACAGCACAAACAAAATAACATCCACATAATAGGGGTTTCAGAAGAAGAGTAAACTGAGCAAGGAATAGAAAACCTGTTTCAAGAAATAATGATGGAAAACTTTCCTGATATAGGGAAAAAAAAACCCACATAAATCCAAGAAGCTCACAAAGTCCCAAGCAAAATGAACCCCAAAAGAATGACCCCAAGACACATTTTAATTAAATAGGTTAACACCAACGACAAAGTAAGAATCTTAAAAGCAGCCAGAGGGAGGTAGAAAGTTACTTACAAAGGATCCCCCATCAGAAAAGCAACTGATTTCTCAACAGAAACACATCATGCCAGAAGGGACTGGAATGAAATATACAAAGTCATGCAAAGGAAGGGTATACATCCAAGAATACTGTACCCAACAAGGCTATCAATCAAAATTGAATGTGAAATCAGAAGCTTCACAGACAAAAAAAACAATAATGGAGTTTATTACCACCAAACCAGTAATGGAAGAAATGCTAAAGGGTCTGCTGAAAAACAAAAAAAAAAGGGAGTAGGAACCAAAGAAGAAACACAGGGGTTAAGAATAGAAATGGTGACTAACAAGAACCTATCAATAATAACTTTAGATGTAAATGGATTAAATGCCGCAATCTAAAGACATAGGGTAACAGATTGGATAAGAAAACATGACTCATATATCTGCTGTCTACAAAAAACCCACCTCAGAAAAAAAGATGCACACAGACTGAGGGTAAAGTGATAGAAGAAGGTGTTTTCAGGTGAATGGAAATGGAGAAAAAAAAAAGCTGGGGTAGCAATACTTATATCTGACACAAAGTGAATTACATACAAAGAGATAAGGAAGGCCACTTCATAATACTAAAGGGAGCAATCAGACAAGAAGAATTAACTCTGGTAAATATACACACACCCAATACATAAGCACTAAATACATAAAAAGACTCCTGGAGGATATCAAGGGAGAGATTTTCAGCAATTCAATCATAGTAGGAGACTTTAATACTCCACTATCACCATTGGGCAAATCCTCTAAACAAAACATCAGCAAAGAAACATCAATCCTAAATGACTCACTAGACCAGATGGAATTAATTGACATCTTCAGAACTTTTCACCCCAAAGCCACAGAATATACATTCTTCTGAAGTGCACATGAGTCATTTTCAAAGATAGACCAAATATTGGGTCACAGGCAAAGTCTCTTCAAATTCAAGAAGATATATATCATATCAAGCATCTTCTCAGATCACAATGGCATAAAACTGGAAATCAACTACAATAAAAATAATCCAAAAAAAAAAAAAAATCAAACCCATGGAGACTAAACAGCATACAATTAAACAATCACTGGGTTATCAGAGAGATCAAAGAAGAAATAAAAAAAAAAAACATCATGACAACAAACTACAATGAAAACACAACAATCCCAAATCTATAGGACACAGCTAAAGCAGTCTTGAAAGGAAGTTCATAGATCAACAAGCCTACTGCAAAAAACAAGAAACAATGTTAATAAATCACCTAAAACTCAAAGAGTTAAAAAGAGAGCAACAAGAAAATCCCAGTGTAAGCAGAAGGAAGGAAATAATAAAGATCAGAGCAGAGATAAAAGACATAGAGACAAAAAAAATGCAAAAGATCAACTAACAAGTGCTGGTTCTTGAAAGGATAAACAAGATTGATGAACCTCTAGCCAGGCTCACCAAGAAGCAAAGAGAGAGGACCCAAATAAACAAAATCAGAAATGAAAGAGGAGAAATAACAACAGACCCCACAGAAATACAAAGGATTGTTAAATAATACTACGAACAACGAACAACTCTATTTCAACAAACTGGACAAACTGGAGGAAATGGACATATTCGTAGAAAAATATAAAATTTCAAAACTCAATCAACAAAAATCTAAACAGCTCAATAGGCCAATAACTATGGAAGAAATTGAAGCAGTCATCAAAAAGCTTCTGGCAAACAAAAGCCCGGGGCCAGACGGCTTCACAGGGGAGTTTTACCAAACATTCAAAAAAGAAATAAAACCTATCCTCGTCAGACTATTCCATAAAATTCAAGGGGAAGGAACACTTCCAATCTCCTTCTATGAAGCCAGCATCACCCTAATACCAAAACCAGATAAAGACAACACAATGAAAGAGAATTACAGGCCAACATCCCTCATTAACATAGATGACAAAATTCTCAACAAAATTCTAGGAAATTAGATCAAAATGATCATACACCATGACCAAGTAGGATTTATTCCAGGAATGCAAGGATGGTAACATATCCTCAAATCAATAAATGTGATATATCAAATAAACAAATTGAGAGATAAAAACCACATAGATTTATCAATTGATGCAGAAAATGCATTTGACAAATTCAACATCCTTTCTTGATAAAATCTTTCAACAAGGTGGGAATAGAAGGATCATATCTCAACATAATAAAAGCTATATATGATAAACCCATAACTAACATCATACTCAATGGGCAAAAACTAAAACCATTTCCCCTATGAACAGGAAGAAGACAGGGATGCCCACTCTCAACACTCTTGTTTGACATAGTACTGGAAGTATTAGCCACAGCAATTAGACAAGAAGAAGAAATAAAAGGAATCCAAATTGGATAAGAAGTACAGGTGTCCTTATTTGCAGATGACATGACATTGTACATAAAAAAACCCAAAAGTCTCCATCAAAAAACTAAGAGACTTAATAAATGCATTGGGCAATGTAGCAGGATACAAAATTAATGCCAAGAAATCTATGGCATTTCTATACACCAATAGTGAACTGCCTGAAAGAGAGACTAAAAAAGCAATCCCATTTACCATCCTACAAAAAAAATTAAGATACCTAGGAATAAACTTAACTAAGGAGGTAAAAGAACTATATGCAGAAAACTACAGGACACTGAAAAAGAGAGAGAGGAAGACGTAAACAGATGGAAGAACATATAATGTTCATGGATTGGTAGAATTAACATCATTAAAATGCCCATACTACCCAAAGCTATCTATAGATTCAATGCACTCCCCATTAAAATACCAATGGCATATTTCACAGACCTATAAAGAACTCTGCAAAAATTCATTTGGAATAAAAAAAAAGATAAAATAGCCACAGCAATCCTGAGAAAGAAGAATAAAGTAGGAGGGATCTCAATACCAGATTTCAAGCTGTATTACAAACCATTGTTCTCAAAACAGCCTGGTACTGGTACAAGAACTGACATATAGACCAATGGAATAGAATAGAGAATCCAGATATTGACCCAAACCACTATGCTCACTTAATGTTTGACAAAGGAGGCATGAACATACATTGGACTCAAGACAGTATCTTCAATAAATGGTGTTGGGAAAATTGGACAGATACATGAAAAAAAATGAAACTAGATCAAAACTTACACCATACAAAAAAATGAACTCAAAATGGATACAGGACTTGAACATAAGACGGGAAACCATAAAAATAATAGAGGAATCCACAGGCAGCAAAATCTCACACATATGCTGAAAGAACATCTTCACTGATACTGCTCCTAGGGCAATGGAAGCTAAAGGGAAAATAAACAAATGGGACTACATCAAAATAAAAGCTTTTGCACAGAAAAAGAAACCATCAACAAAACAACAAGAAAGCGCACTGTATGGGAGAACATATTTGCAAATGTTATCACTGATAAAGTTATAATCTCCAACATCTACAGGCAACTTATACAACTTAGTAAAAGGAAGATAAATGATCCAATAAAAAAATTGCAACGGAACTAAGTAGAATCTTTTCAAAAGAAGACAGAAGGAAGGCCAAGAGACACATGAAAACATGCTCAAAGTCACTAATTATCCAAGAAATGCAAATCAAAATGACAATAAAGTAATATCTCACACCTGTCAGAATGGCTATCATCAACAAATCAACAAAGGACAAGTGTTGGTGAGGATGCGGAGAAAAAGGAACCCTCGTGCACTGCTGGTGGGAATGCAGACTGGTGCAGCCACTGTGGAGAATAGTATGGAATTTCCTCAGAAGACTAAAAATGGAACTTCCATTTGATGTAGTAATCCCACTTCAAAGAATATATCCTATGAAAATAGAAACACCAATCAGAAAGGACATATGCACCCCTATGTTCATAGCAGCACAATTTACAATAGGTAAAATTTGGAAACAGCCTAGGTGCCCGTCAGCAGATGACTGGCTGAATAAACTATGCTACATCAACACAATGGAATATGATGTGGCCACAAAAAAGAAGGAATTCTTACCAGTTGCAG
The DNA here is from genome assembly GCA_025583905.1 of Ia io. Lineage (NCBI taxonomy): Eukaryota > Metazoa > Chordata > Mammalia > Chiroptera > Vespertilionidae > Ia > Ia io. The sequence continues at coordinate 2,671,708 of JAJQQW010000025.1, read as the reverse complement.
CAACCTAGATGAAACTGGAGAATGTTATGCTAAGTGAAATAAGCTGGTCAATGAAAGAAAAATACCACACAATCTCACTCATTTGTGGATAATAAAGAACACTATAAACTGATGAACAAAAAGATAGATACGGAGGCAGAAAAGCATCAATTAGACTGTCAAATTACAGCGGGAAGTTTAGGGAGAGGTGGGGGAAATAAGAGATCAATGGAAGGATTTGTATGCATGAATATAAGCATTAGCAATGGACGCAAATCACTGGGGGGTGAGGGCATGTATGTGAGTGGGTTGGGGGGGCAATGGTAAAATATGTACACATATAATACCTTAATAAAAAATGGAAAAAAAAAGAGTAAATAATTTACCAATGTGAGCACAGAGGGAAGAAAGGAGTTGGAACAATGTGAGAAAATCCCATGGAAAGAGCAGAAAGCACACTCTACGTCAATCTAAGAAATCAATGAGAAATTACGAAAAGCTGCAGTAAACTGTAGAAAATTCATGGAAAAGAAGTGTAAAGCATTTCTCAATGTGAAGCAATGTTGAAGAAAGGGGTTTATACAATGTGTGAAAATCCCTTCAAATAGAGCAGGAAGAACACTACAGCACAGTGTTAAAAACCACCAGTAATTCATTGGAAAGCAGCAGTAACTGATCACAACTGGTTAGAAAACATGTTAAAGTCACCTCTTTGAGAGAAAAGAATGTAGAAAGAAGTTTGTAAAATGTGGGGATATCCATGAAATGTCAGGGCCAGCCTGACAGGTTGAACCGGGCAGAGGTAGGGAGGTGGGAATTGAGAAAAGAAAGAAAGACAGGACAGTGGGATCAGGAGGAGTCTGCTGGTAGTCATCAATCGACTGCACCTCAGCAATCCCTCGAGCTACTGCAGCTCGCTTTATTGACTATACAATGCCTTTTATACACAAATACTGAATAGGAGGTCAACAAAGAGGAATGTACTCTCTGTTCTTCTTAATCTGTAAGATAAAGCAGGAGGCCAAGTTCTCGGTAAATATTTACAGACTTTTGATGAGCTATGAAAGGCCTCTCATTCTACTCATCTACTGACAATAGGAATGTGCCATCAAAACAAGTTAGATCAAAACAAGTCAGGGGACACTGCATGGGAAGGAACTAATTCTTGTGGTCCCTTCTGGTGCATGGACTGTCAGCTTACACCCGGTCTCCAACAATGAAATAGAACAGTTAGCATACTATAACTTTGTTAGTAACCACTCTGTATTCACTGAAACGCAGCAGTAAATGATACAATATCAGTGGAAAACAAGTCTACATCATTTCTCACTGTGAGGAAAGAGGGAAGATAAGTTTCGTACAATGCGGGAAAATCACATAAAGACAGCTGTAACCGCAATAGAGCCCATTGTTAGCAGCCCTAGGAGTTCACTGAAATTCATCAGTGATGAACACCAAATAGAGAGAAGACAAGTGAAAGTCACTTAGGAATGTGAGGAAAGAGTCTAGAAAGGTGTTTGTACAATGTGGTTGAGTCAATAAAAGAGAGAAATATGCACAACATAGTACAATATTAGAAACCAATGAGAATTCACTGAGAAGCAGCAGTAAATGACAAAATACCTAGAAAACAAGTGAAAAATCACTTCGGAATTTGAGGAAAGAGTGTAGAACGGTGTTTCAGCACTAGGAGACATGTGATGCAGAGCAATACATAAATTAGAGCACACTTTTGAAAGCACTTTGAAATCAGCGGAAAACAGGTGGAAATACCTTATGAACATGAGGAACGATTATACAAAAGTGTTTGACAATGTGGGTATTTCAGTGCTAAAGAGCAGAAGCACACCATAGCACAGTGTTACAAACCACTAGTAACTGAATGAAAAACACCAGTAACTTATAAAAAATGCTTAAGACAAGTAAAAATCACATAGCTCTGTGAGGATAGAAAGTAGAAAGGTGTTTGTAAAATGAGGTTATATCCATGAAAAAGAGCAGGATGCAACGTATTGCAGTGTTGGAAACCTCTGGGTACCCACGGAAAAACAACAGTAGACTATATAAAAGGGTTGGAAAACAAGAGTAAATCATTTCCCATTGAGAGCACAGAGGGAAGAAAGAGGATGATACAATTTGGGAAAATCCCAGGTAAAGAGCAGAAAGCACAATATACCCCAATCTAAGAAATCACTGGAAAATTATAGAAAAGCAGCAGTAAACTGTAGGAAATACTTGGAAAAGAAGTGTAAATCATTTCTCAATATGAGGAAATGGTGAAGAAAAAAACATTCTATGTCCTGTGGGATAGAATGCTTTTACAATGAGTGGCAATGCCTTAAATAGAGCAGTAAGCACACTATATGTAGCACAGTGTTAGAAACCCGATGTAATTCACTGAAAAGGAGCAGTAACTGATGCAAATGGTTTTAAAAAAAGTAAAACTCACTTCTCTATGTGAGGAAAAAATATTAAAAGGACTTTGTGAAATGCGGTGATGTACGTGAAATAGAGTAGTAAGGATTGTCAAACTATTCTAGAAAAGCACTGTGAATTCACTTAAACTCATCAGTAAGTGATACAAAATTGTTGGAAATACATGTACCTCATTTCACACTGTGAGGAAAGAATGAAAAAGAGTTTTTGTACAATGTGAGAAAATCGCTTAAAGACAGCTGTAACCACATGTTTGAAGCGCTAGGAAATTGATGAAAATCAGCACTGATGTACACCAAATAGAGAGAAGACAAGTGCAAGTCACTTTGAATGACAGGAAAGAGTCCAGAAAGTTGAATATAAATGTCCATGAAATAATGAAAAAGAGGAATATGCACAACATAGCACAGTGACAGAAACCAATGAGAATTCACTGAAAAGCAGCAGTAAACAACAAAATAGTTAGAAAAAAATAAAAAAATCTCTTTTGAAAATGAGAAAAGACTCTAGTACGGTTTTTGAGCATGAGGAGAAATCAGTCCTGAAGAGCAACACACACATTAGAGCACACTTTTGAAAGTATTTTGAAATGAGTGAACAGCACCTGTAATCTCTACAAGAAATCACCAAGAATCATGAAAAGCTGCAGTAAACTGTTGGAAATACTTAGAAAACAAGTGTATATCATTGATACCAATGGTAAGAAAACAAAACTAACTTCTCTAAGTTTGGAAAAAATGTAGAAAGGAGTTTGTAAAATGGGGGGATGTGCAAGAGATAGAACAGTATGCATACTATAACTGTGTTAGAAACCACTCTGTATTGACAAACACAGCTGTAAGTGATACTAAATCTTTGGAAGAAAAATGTACACCTTCCTCTCCTTTAGGAAAGCATGAATAAAGGTATTGGTACAATGTGGGAGAATCAATTAAAAGCTGTAACCACACTAGAGCAGAGTGTTAGAAGCCCTAGGAATTCTCTAAAAATCAGCAGTGACATACACCTAATAGAGAGAAGACAAGTGAAAGTCACTTAGGAATGTGAGGAAAGAGCCTAGAAAGGTGTTTGTACAAGGTGATTGAATCAAAGAAAAAGAGCAATACGTATACCATGGCACAGAGAAACCAAAGAGAATTCACTGAAAAGCAGCAGTAATGACAAAACCGTTAGAACACAATTGAAAAGCATTTGGAATGTGAGGAAAGAGT
>JAJQQW010000025.1:2636634-2667982 GCA_025583905.1 Ia io | reverse complement strand
AAACTGGATCATCTCTGCTGGAATTAAGGAAGTAAAGCAGAAGTATTTTGAAATCACCTTCTAAGATACAGAACATGTACACACTCTGACTACAAAAATAGGAAATGTAAATGGACAGAAGGCTTCAAGAGACATTTCTCCAATGAAGACACACAAATAGTTAGCAAGCTCAAGAAAAGATGATCAACTTAACGGGTCATCAGGGAAATGCCAATCAAAAACAAATTGCGATACTACTTCATTCCTAAGTAGGCAACAATGTGTGAAGAGGAAAATAAAAGAGGTTGTTGGGGACTTAGAAAAACTGGAATCCTGTGCACAAAAAACAGAAAGGTGACAAGATACTGCTGCTGTAGAAAACAATGGAAATTCCTTCAACAAACATTTAACACTGAATTACAATATGACTCGTATTTTCCACTCTACGTTATGCACCCAAAGTCACTGGAAACTTCTATTGAAATGATAGCCCAAGAATTCTCACAGCATTCCTATCGTGGAAATGACCCTGAGAGATGAAGTGATGAAGTGGTAAATGAGGTGTGTGCACTAGAGCTGCAATGGGTTATTTAATCAGCCATAAAATTGGAGATGCACTGATTACTGCCACACGGATGACCCTTGGAGACATTTATGCTAACAGAAACAAGCCAGACACAAATGGTCCTATCCTGTTTCATTCTGATACTATGATCTGTGGAAAACAGGCACATCAATACAGATAGAATACTATTTGATGTTTGATAGAAGCTGGATTGAGGAAGAGAATGGTAGTGACTGCTTTACATGCAGAGCTTTTATTTAGGGGCGATAAAGATATTTTGGACCTACACAGATGTGGCAGTGGCATAGGACTCTGAATACACTGCATGATACTTACTTGGTCAATGGCAAATAATTAGTGTGATGATGGATGATTTTAACCTCAACAACAAACAGTGTCTAGTATACATTAGGTGAACTAGGTTTTGTTGCCATTACCTATAACTAGTAGTGCAATCATCATCTCTAGGAGACATATGGTAATTTCTCCTGGAAGGGATTCGCTCTTTGCACAGAGCACCTGCATAATTCTCTCTCCCACGTGACAGCAGTCCTGAAAATGAAAAGTACTTATGTGAGGATATCTCAATGGAGAACAATGTTTTAAGGAAATATAAAAATTCAAACACCACTTTATTTCCTCTTTCCACGAAAATGTTTAAATTTACTCTAAGAGTCCATTTGGGCTCATGGTTGTATGCACTGTAAAATGTTACTCTGGACATCTTGTCCTCCCTGTACATCATCCTTACTTTCTTAAATTACCATCAGTGGGAAAACCTGGACATTTATGAACAATGTGCAAGCAATTTCCAATATATCCACATACATATTTATCAGTGCTTATCTATAGCTTGACTAGCATTTGTCAGCTTTCCCCTTCTCAACTTTGCAGGCTTTCTCACAATCTCTTGTTAACATTAATAAAAGTTCCTTAATCTTCCTGTTACACTGTCTGCTCCATGCACTTTAACCTAAGAACTAATAATTCCTTCGCTATGTAAGAATTGAATTATTAGCATCTTGGTTAAAACACTCAATTGCTCCCAAAGCCCACAATATTGAGCCAAGTTATGTCCATTTAATTTGAAAAGCAAATTACTCACTTACCTTAGAACTTTCAACTACATTTTGGACTGAGGAAAAGCTACATGCTCTTATTGTGCTCTTGGAAATGTGTGTGTGTGTGTGTGTGTGTGTGTGTGTGTGTGTGTGTGTGTGTAAATGCTCTCTAATAAAAGAGTAATATGCAAATTGACCATACCTCCGCTACACCCATAAGCCACGCCTGCAAACCACACTCAGAAGCCACATCCACCAGCAAATCAGGAGTGAATATGCAAATAAACCCAACCAAGATGGCTACAGCCACAGAAAGCAGGAGGGAGGCTTGGGTTTCCCAGGCAATGGAGGAAGCCAAGCTTTCTGCCTGCCCTTCCTGGCCTAAGCCTCCACTCAAGGCTACAGAGTTTCAATTATATAAAGTAAAAAAATACGAACGCAAATGTTGGTAGGCACGGAGCTGTAAAGATCCGGAGACTAGGGTTGCCCCCCGCTTTCCACACACCCTGGCCAGCCCAGGCCTCTGCTTAAGGCTACAAAGTTTCAATTACAGAAGATATACACAAATTCCAACAGAAACGGCTCCCGGCCATGGAGCGAGCCGGAGGCTTGGCTGAACTCCAGGCTACAAAGTTTCAAATGTAGAAGGTAAATAAATTCCAGATACCAGGGCCTCCACTTAGGACACCCGGGGGCGTGGCTGGCCTGCAAATCATCACAAGCCCCTCGCTCAGGCCGTCCCATGCCCCAAGGGAACACCCACCCGGATCCAGGACACCCTTCAGGGCAAACCAGCTGGCCCCCACTCCTGCAGCAAGCCTCTATCCTATCTACTAAAAGAGTAATATGCAGATTGAACATCACTCCAACACACAATATGGCTGCCCCGATGTGGTCAAAGATCCTGACCCCATGTGGACACAAGAAGGCCGCCACAAGATGGTCAGCAGGGGAGGGCAGTTGGGAGGCACCAGGCCTGCAAGGGAAGGTTGTTGAGAGGGACCAGGCCTGCAAGCGAGGGCGATTGGAGGTGATCAACCCTGCAGGGGAGGGCAGTTAGGGGTGACCAGACCAGCAGAGGAGGAATGTTGGGGGTAAACAGGCTGGCAGGGGAGTAGTTAGGCATCAATCAGGCTGTCCACGGAGTAGTTAGCGGGTGATCAGGCTGGCAGGAAGAAGCGGTTAGGGGCAATCAGGAAGGCAGGCAGGCGAGCAGTTGGGAGCCAGCAGTCCTGGATTGTGAGAGGGATGTTGGAGTGCCTGTTTAGGCCTGATCCAGCAGGGGGACATTCCTCGAGGGGTCCAAGATTACAGAGGGTGTAGGCTGGGCTGAGGGACACCCCCACCTCCATGCACGAATTTTGTACACCAGACCTCTAGTGTGTGTGTGTGTGTGTGTGTGTGTGTGTGTGTGTATACACACACACATACACCGGGATCGGGCCTAAACAGGCAGTTGGACATCCCTCTCACAATCCAGGACTGCTGACTCCCAACTGCTTGCCTGCCTGCCTTCCTGATTGCCCCTTAACCGCTTCTGCCTGCCAGCCTGATCACCCCCTAACCACTCTGCTGCCAGCCAGTTTGCCCCCAACTTCCTTCCTCTGCCACCTGGTCACCCCTAACTGCCCTCTCCTGCAGGGTTGATCATGTCCAACTGCCCTCCCTTGCAGACCTGGTCCTTCTCAACTGCCCTCACTTGTAGGCCGGGTCCCTCCCAACTGTCCTCTCCTGCTGGCCATCTTGTGGTGGCCATCTTGTGTCCACATGGGGGCAGGATCTTTGATCACATGGGGGCAGCTATATTGTGTGTTACAGTGATGATCAATCTGTATATTACTCTTTTATTAGATAGGATAGAGGCCTGGTACAGGGGTGGGGGCCAGCTGGTTTGCCCTGAAGGGTGTACCGATCAGGTGGGGGTTCCCTTGGGGAGTGGGGCGGCCTGAGTGAGGGGCCTGTGGTGGTTTTCTAGCAGGCCACGCCCCCTGGCAACTCAAGCAGAGGCCCTGGTTCTGGAATTTATTTTCCTTCTACAATTGAAAATTTGTAGCCCAGAGCGGAGCCAAACCTGGGGCTCCCTCTGAGGCTGGCAGACATTTCATTGGGGTTATAATTGAAACTTTGTTGCCTTAAGCGAGTGGGCCCGGCTAGTGTGTGCGGAAAGATTTGCTTCCCCTGTTGCCGGCAACAACCCTGGCCTGCTCTCTCAAGCTACATTCTGCCGCAATTTGTTTGAATTTGTTTACCTTCAAAATTGAAACTTTGTAGCTTGAGTGGAGGCTTAGGCCTGGCCAGGGCAGGCGGAAAGCTTGGCTTCCTCTTTTACCTAGGAAACCTGGCTCTCTGTGGCTGTAGCCATCTTGGTTTGGGTTAATTTGCATGCTTGCTCTGATTGGATGGTGGGCGTGGCTTGTGGGTGTGTTGGATGTATGGTCAATTTGCATATTTGTCTATTATTAGGTAGACAAATTATTTGTCTATATATATATATATATATGGCTAAATGACTGACTGTACGTCCATGTGACCATCCGACTGACAGCCAGTACATATTATGCACATTGTTAATATTTATATATATGTGTATCACATATGAGGCCCTGGTATCATATATATATACGGTGTACGTGTGTGTGTGTACACACACACACACACGGCTAATATGCTAAGTGTCTGTTTGGGTAATGACATCAAATAGCAATGACCAGCTTCCTTTTCCTACCAACTAACCTCCTTGCAGTTTCTTCAGCCCAGGATCATGACTTGCATTACAGCCAGCCAGTTGAAAACAGTTTACACTAACCAAATGTCTGTGAAGTGTTCTCCAGTGCCTCATCTCACTTGATCCTCACAGAAATCCTGGAATAGGTAGATAGGAGACTCAGTGGAATCCTATTTTCTCTTTATTAGCAAGAAAATGGAGATTGTGAAAGTGTAGAAACTTGACCGGACTAAAAATAAGTCAGAAATGGTGGAACTTGAAAATGCCTTCAGAGTTTCTCATTGTGCAGAATATAGTCAAACTCTGATGCAGTTCGATATTTTACCCTTTGTTCTCCCTGCATGACCTACATTAATAACCTGTTTTGTGTTAATATTTACTTTTGTGTTGCTGACAATTACCTGAAAGAGAAGTCAGCATGCTTTACTGGGCCGGGAGAAGTTTAGCTAAATAAGAGAGCAAGTTTAATTAAGCAAGTTTGTTCTCTCTCTATAGATAAGGCTAAGTTGACTCGTGCATGCGTAATACATATAAAGTTCTTGCTGGCGCCAATCGTACGCGTGTGTTTCATTCTGCCACTGTAAATCGTGAATTTTGTTGACATTTCTATTATCAAGGGCAAATAGCGATATTAAAATATTTTGTCTAATTAATTTCCTTTCAATGTGCACGAATCCGTACACCAGGCCACTAGTATTCTAATACTGGCAAGAAATCATTTTATTGGGCCAGGATATGCCAAATTAGTCGCACACCTATATATATATATATATATATATATATATATATATATATATATATATATATATATATATATATATATATATATATATATATATATATATATATAAAAAAAGCCTAAGCGGCCCTTATGACTGGTCGCTATGATGTGCAGTGAGCGCCAGGGTGCAGAAGCTCAATGCACGAGCTCCCCCCAGCTGGTCAGTGTGCTCCCACAGTGGGAGCATCACTCAGCCAGAAGCCTAGCTCAAGGCTGGAAAGTGCAGCTGTGGTGGGAGAGGCACCTATGCGACAGTGCTGCTGAGCAGGGGTGACAGGTGCCGTGGGGCTGGGATGAGCAGGAATGGCGAGGCAACTTGCTCCAGCTCAGGCTCCTCCCCCCCGCCTGCCGTTTTGCGCACTGGTACATCCTTCAGGAGATGTCAGACCTAAACCAGCATTCCAGCATCCCCTAAAGGGTCCTGGATTGCAAGAGGGCACAGGCCAAGCTGAGGGACACCACTGGTGTTTGAATTTCATGCACTGGGCCTCTAGTAATTATATCATTTTTTACCAATTTAACATGGCTCACTCCTAATGCTGAATGACCTTTAATTCATTTTGATAATGATGGCAATATAGATTATACTGCTCTTTATCTGTATTATTTAACAGCTCATATGAAGAGCACTGACCCTCCTTCAAAATATAAGAAATATTATATCTCCCATAAATATTACTATGTTTCAGTGCTAATTCTTACCCTTAATGCCAAAAAGTGAACATTTCACTAATTTTCTTTGCTCACTAGATCATCCAAAATTGAAATGGATAGGCTGCTTATCTATATTCAAGTCAGAGGCATATTATACTTAACTACACTGATGCTCTCAGTACTTTCAATTTTCCAACATAATTTTTATGTGAGTGATTTATGTTAGAATTTAAGACATCTCTGTATTAATACTAAAGAGTCACTTTCACCTTATTTTTCACAACTAGGTGCATGCTGTGATTTGGCATCCTGCAATGCCTGATTCTTTCAAGTGTGCCTTTCAACCCCCATTTTTATTAAAAACACACCATCGGAACCCACATTGAACACTTTTCAGCCTGTTCAAAATGACTTATATTCTATTGATTAAGATTAGTTATTTAGTTGATATATTTCCTCAGCAAGTATACAATTCTTGGAAGCACACAATATATCTTTATTTATCTATGTGCTTCTTAGAATTTTCCTTCAACCAATAATAATGTCTTGTCCTTATAAAGGGTTCTGGCCTTATAATTGAACGTCCTAATATGTTTTAGGGAAGGACAACGTTTTATCAAGGTTTTCTCAGAAGAACACGTGTTGAAATCAAGAGTGCATCCTTCCACACTCAAATTAAAACAAGAGGCATACTTTGGCTGCATCATGATCCAAACACAGAAAGAAACAGGAAGAGACATAGCAAGTTTCCGTTATTATATGCCTATTGATCATGCCTCAAAAAACATTTCCGCTGGTGCTATTGATCAGAATGTGACTCACAGAACATTAGGGCATTCATGCAAAACTCCATCCTGAACTCGAGTGAAAAAGAAGCCTATTGGACAAAATTTTAGCAGGAACTTTAAAATTAAGAGGGAATCTGAAGAGGATTAAAAATGGTGGCAGGCAAAGTGGATGCTGCATGGACCTGGCCCCAGGAACAAACTGATATCTCAACTAAAACATAGAAAAACTCCCTGAATAACCAAAGGAAAACTCACAGGAGAGAACCCTGACACCGAGGACCTAAAGTAGAGACCACATACACACTGGTAGGAGGGGAAGAGACAAGAAAGGGTTGGCCAGATATCAACAAACAGCAACTGAAGTCCCAGAGAGATATCAGCTGTGGGGGTTGCCACTGAGAATTCTGGGGTCTAATCCCCAAGCTGGTCCCTCTAGTGGAGAGCACCAGAACTGAGGAGGGTACCCATATAACATCTGGTTGTGAAAAGCAGCAGGGTTCTGAATGGCAGAGAGAGACGGCTAGAAATTCAGGCACTTTCTTAAAGGGACAACACACAAATTTCCCTCTGAAGCCACCCACCTTGTGCCCTGGGAAAGGGAGGGTGAAGTGGACTAGAGTTGTGAGTGTAGATGCCAGGACTGGGTACTAGGGGGATAGAGCTCAGAAGACAGATACCACAAGTTTCCTTACTGGAGTCATTCCCTAATGCAGAGAAGAACATCTTTTCCATACAAACCTTTGCTTTTTCTGGGGATAATACAGGTGACACACCCTATTGGAAAACACTGTCCCCTGAGGCCATTGCAGATATTAAAAATGACAACTGGCCTCCAGGCAAAGCGACTGCCACACCTTGTTGAAAAAAACTCTCACCACACTTGAGGACTATTGCCTCCAAGGGGATAATTCAAGCTGAAATCCTATCAGTATGTACACAGAGGCAGTCTCTGGAGAATTTGAGTCTTTGCCTCAACTAATTAGTGAGAAAGAGCCCTTAACACTGTCCTGCACTAGAGACTGAGGAGTGTAGAAGACCTGCCTAAATCATAACTCATTGTCACAAACCCAAACACAAAGCCAAAATGAGGAAAAACAAAACAAAACTAAAGAAAACACAAACTCCAAATGAAAGAACTAGAGGTTTCTCCAGAAGAAGAGACAAATGAAGCAGAGAAAATAAATTTATCTGACTCAGAGTTTAGAGTAATGATGGTAAAAATACTCAACAGAATGAAGAAAAGATATAATAACTATGATAAAAGAACAGTCCTAGATAAAAAAAAAAAAAATACATAACACTAATAAAGAACACATTGCAAGAAATACACAACAGATTAGGGGAAGCTGGGGATCAAATCAGCGAATTGGAAGTCAGACTTAAAAATATAACTCAATCAGAAAACCAGAAAGAAAAAAAAAACAACAACTAAAAAATAGGAGAACAGTAAATAGGAGCTGTAGGACTACTTGCAACGTAACAATATTAGAATAGAAGGTGTGCCCAATATGGCAGAAAGGGAGAAAGGCATAGAGAAGGTGTTTGAAGAAACAGTGGCAGAAAACAAACTTCCCTAACCTGGAAAAGGAAAATGTCACACAAGTGCAGTTAGCACAGAGAATCCCAATCAAGAAGAACCCAAACAGGCCCACACCCAGACACATTATATTTAAAATTCCAAAATGTAAAGACAAAGAGAGAATCAAGGCTGCAACTCAAAATAAATCTGTTACCGACAAAGAAGTTCCCATAAGGTTGATACCTGTTTTCTCATCAGATACCCACAGGCCAGATGGGAATGGCATGAAGTACCCAAGCGAATTGAAAGCAAGGATGTGAGAGCCAGATTATTATATCCAGCAAGGCTGTAATTCAAAATAGATGGTTAAATAAAGAACTTCCCAGGCTAAGAAAGGCTAAAGACGTACAACACCACCAAACCAGTATTACAAGAAATCCTAAAAGGATGGCAGTAATGAGAAGAAGAAATGAGAGAGAAACCTACTGATATAGAATTAAAATGGCAATAAATAATTATTGATCAATAATAACCCTTAATGTAAATGGACTAAATGCTCCAATCAAAATGTGTAGGGTAACAGAATGGATACAAATACATGACTCAAATATATGCTGTTTAAAGAGACACACCGCAAAATAAAAGACAAACACAGGATGAGAGTGAAGGGATGGAAAAAATGTTCCATGAAAATGGAAAAGAAAAGCTGGAGTAGAAGTAAACATATCTGACAAAATAGACTTTGAAATGAAGGCTATCACAGGAGACAATAAATTTCACTACATAATACAAAGGATTTGACCCGACAAGAGGATATAACCCTGGTAAACAGGTATGCACCCAGCATAGGAGCAACTAAATATATACAGAGTACTAAGGGATTTAATGGAGAGATTGAGAACAACACAGTCATAGTTGGGGACCTTAGCACCCCTCTGAAGTCACTGGATAGATCCTCTGGGGTAAAACATAACAAGGAAACAGACACTCTAAAGGATACAAAGGATCCGATGGATTTATTTGACATTTATAGAATAATTCACAATAATGCAGCAGAATATACATTCTTCTCAAGTGCCCATAATCATTCACAGAAATAAACCCATGTTAGAACACACAACAAGTCTCTACAAGTTCAAGAACTGAAATCATATCAAGCATCTCTCAGATTACAGTGGGAATAAATAAATCAACTAGAGTCAAAACATACAAACACATGGAATATAAATAGCATGTTTGTAAACAAGAATGGGTTAGCAGTGAGATCAAGAAAGAAATCAAAAACTTCCTGGAAACAAATGAAATTGAACACAAAACAACCCAAAATCTCTGGGACCAAACAAAAGCAATCCTGAGTGGAAAGTTCATAGAATACAGGCATATCTCAAAAAATAAGAAAAATCAGCAATAAACAAATTAACCCTACAACTTAAAGAACTAGAAAGAAAAAAACTAAGAAAAGCTCAGTTTAAGTAGAGGGAACAAAATAATAAGATTACAGCAGAAATAAATAACATATAGACTAAAAAAATCAATAAATAACATATAGACTAAAAAAAAAAAATCAATGAAAAGGAAGAGCTGGTTCTTTGAAAGGATTAACAAAATCAATTAACCATTAGCCAGATGCATCAGGGAACAAAGATAGAGGACCCAAATAAATAAAATCAGAAAAAAAAATGGAGAAATAACCACTGGTACCACAGAAATACAAAGGGTTGTAAGAAAATACTATGAATCGCTATTTGCCAACAAGCTGGACAATATGTATGAAATAGACACATTCCTTGAAAAACACAAACTCCCAAAACTGAATCAGGAAGAAACAAAAAAAAAAAAAAACTGAATAGGCTAATAACAGCTAATGAAATAGAAGCAGTAATCAGAAACTTTCACCAAACAAAAGCCCAGGACTAGATGGCTTCACTGGGGAGTTCTACCAAACATTAAAAGAACTAACACCTATAAGTATTCAAACTACTTCAGAAAATCCAAGAGGAAGGAACACTTACAAACTCTTTTGATGAGGGCAGCATTATCCTAACTTCAAAACCAGATAGAGACACTAAAAGAAAGATAATTAAAGTCCAATATCCCCAATGAACATAGTTGCTAAAATAAAGTATTTTCAAGCGTACAAGACGACTTTTTAACCCAGGAAAATCGTCTATATGCCATGTCGTCTTATACGCTGGAAAATATGGTACTCAGTAAATTATTAGCAAATCTCATCCAGCAATACATTTAAAGGATCATATGCCATGATCAAGTGGGATTTATTTCAGGGATGCAAGGCTGGTACAATATTTGTAAATCAATAAACGAGATACATCACCTAAACAATTGAAACTTCAAAATTCACATGATCATATGGATAGACGCAGAAAAAGCACTGGAAAAACTCTAACACCCAATTTTGACTCTCTCAGCAAAGTAGTAATAGAGGGAGCATAACTCAACATGATAGAGACCATATCTGACAAACCTACCGGCTCAATGAGCAAAAACTGAAACCATTTCCCTACAGACAGGAACAAGACAGGAATGCCAACTTTCATGATTACTGTTCGATATAGTAATGGAATGCTAGCCATAGCAATCAGACATGAAGAAATAAAAGGCATCACAACTGGAAAAGAAGAAGTGAAAATGTCATTATTTGCAAATGGAATGATATTGTACACAGAAAACCTCAAAGACTCCATAAAAAAAAAAATTACTAGACTTAACAAATAAACTTGGCTATGTGGCAGGATACAAAATTAACACCCAGATATCTATGGCTTTTTATATACCAATAATGAACTCACAGAAAGACAAACTGAACAAACAAAAAAAAATCCAATTTACCATTGCAACAAAAAATTAAGATACCTAGTAATAAACTTAAGGAAGGAAGGAGGAGAACTGTACTTGGAAAACTACGGAACATTGAAAAAAGAGACACAGGAAGACATAAACAAATGAGATTGAATACACCATGTTGATGGATTGGCAGAATTAACGTCATTTAAATGGCCATATTATCCAAAGCAATCTATAGATTCAATGCACTCCCCATTAAGGTAATAAGGGAATACTTCACACACCTAGAACAAAGTATCCAAAAATTCATATAGAATTAGAAAAGACCCCGAATAGCCACAGCAATCCTGAGAAAGAAGTACAAAGTAGGATGTATCACAATATCAGATATTCAGCTTTATTACAAAGCCACTGCCTCTCAAAACTGCCTGTCACAGAGAATCTAGAAATCCACCCACGCTGTTATACTCAATTAATATTTGACAAAAGAGGACAGAGAAATACAGTCTCTTCACTAAATGGTGTTGCAAAAATTGGGCAGCTACTTGCAAAAAATGAAACTACACCACTAATTATGCCATATGCAAAAATAAACTCAAAGTGGATAAAGGAATTAAATGGAAGATGGGAAACTATAAAAATCTTAAAAGAATCCATAGGCAGCAAAATATCAGATCTATGTCTTAGCAATATCTTTACTGATACAGCTCCCAAGACAATGGAAACTAAGGAGAAAATAAACAAATGGAACTACATCAAAATAAAAAGCTTCTGCTCAGCAAAGCAAACCATCAACAAAACAAGAAAGCCCACTGCATAGGAGAACATATTTGCCAATGTTATCTCCAGTAAGCGTTTTATCTCCAAAATTTACAGGGAACTCATACAGCTTAACAAAAGGAAGATAAACACTCCAATAAAAAACAGGCAAAGGACCTAAATAGACACTTTTTAAAAGAAGACTTACAGAAGGCAAATAGACATCTGAAAACATGCTCAGAGTATGAGAGATGCAAGTCCAAATGACAATGAGGTACCAATCCACACCTGTCAGAATAGCTGTCATAAACAAATCAACAAAGGACAAGTGCTGTCAAGGATGCAGAGAAAAAGGAACCCCTGGGCACTGCTGTTGGGAATGCAGACTGCTGCAACCACTGTGGAAAACAAAAGAATTAAGGAATAAACTTAAAATTTTTCCTCAAAAAAATAAAAATGGAACTCCCATTTGACCCAGTACGCTCTCTTCTAGAAATATATCCCAAGAAATTGGAAACACCAATCAAGAAAAATGTATGTAACCCTATGTTCATACCAGCACCATTTACAATAGCTAAGCTTTAGAAACAGTCTAACTTCCCATTAGCAGATGAGTGGATTAAAAAGCTCTGGTACATCTATAAAAAGGAATACTATGCTGCTGTAACAAAGAAGGAACTCTTACCATTTGCAATAGCATGGATAGTCATGGAGAGCTAATGCTAAGCAAAACAAGCCAGTCGGATAAAGATAAATATCACATGAGCTCAGTTGTAGCATATAATTAACCACATAAAATGATGAACCAAAATAGAGCCAGAGTAATAGGAAATAATTTAGAATATAATACAAGTAATTCTATTATTTCCAGATTTTTAATATTTCCTATACTTTTGTGATATACTATGTTAGTATAATTTTGGTAATATTATTATATTTAAAACCATTTTTTCTTAACATATTAATTTTTATTGCATGTAATGCTGTATGATAAATGGCTAATATGCATATTGTCCCCTCAACTAGGAGTTAGACCAGAAGTTCGACAAGGGGGCAGGACTGGCAGGAAAGCCATTGGTGGCCACTACTTCTGGCTGGCCCTGCCTTAAATTGGTCCCCCGAAACACCAATGTGGGCCAAGACTGCTGACAAGCTACCCATGGTGCCTCCTACTGGCCAGCCACTCCCCTGATCTTCCCCGCCCCCAACTCAATCTGGATGGGGCCCACCAGCCAACATCCCACAGTCCCTACCCCTGGCTGGCCCAGAGAACAGGGTGGGTCGGCAGGACCCCACCCATGGACAAATTCATGCACTGTGTCTCCACTATTATTATATTTAAAATCATATATCTTCAAATAGTAATGTTTATTGCATATAAAATTATTACACTTAAAATAGTTTTTCTAGGGATATTAATGTTTATTGAAAACTAGAAGCACGGTGCACGAAATTAGTGCATGGAGGGGGGTTGTCCCTCAGCCCAGCCTGTACCCTCTCCTACCTGGGACTCCTGGAGTGATGTCCGACTGCCCGTTTAGGTGCGATCCCAGTGGGACTGGGTGTAAAGGGGCAGTCGGACATCCCTCTCACAATCCAGGACTGCTGACTCCCAACTGCTTGCCTGCCTGCCTTCCTGATTGCCCCTAACCGCTTCTGCCTGCCAGCCTGATCACCCCCTAACCACTCCGCTGCCAGCATGGTTGATGCTGAACTGCTCCCCTTCCAGCCTGTTTGCCCCCAACTTCCCTCCTCTGCCGGCCTGGTCACCCCTAACTGCCCTCTCCTGCAGTGTTGATCACCTCCAACTGCCCTCCCTTGCCAGCCTGGTCCCTCACAACTGCCCTCCCTTGCAGGCCGGGTGCCTCCCAAATGCCCTCTCCTGCTGGCCATCTTGTAGTGGCCATCTTGTGTCCACATGGGGGCAGGATCTTTGACCACATGGGGGCAGCCATATTGTGTGTTGGATTGATGGCCAATCTGCATATTACTCTTTTATTAGATAGGATAGAGGCCTGGTACAGGAGTGGGGTCCAGCTGGTTTGCCCTGAAGGGTGTCCCAAATCAGGGTGGGGGTTCCCTTGGGGCGTGGGGCAGCCTGGGCGAGGGGCCTGTGGTGGTTTGCAGGCCGGCCACGCCCCCTGGCAACCCAAGCAGAGGCCCTGGTATCTGGAATTTATTTTCCTTCTACAATTGAAACTTTGTAGCCTGGAGCAGAGCCAAGCCTTCTATTCCCTCCGGGGCGGCAGCCATTTCTGTGGCAGTTAATTCACCTTCTACAGTTGAAACTTTTTAGCCTTAAGCGGGTGAGCCTGGCCAGGGTGTGCCGAAAGCTTTGCTTCCCCTGTTGCCGCCGTCAACCCTGGCCTGCTCTCTCAAGCTCCGTTCTGCTGACATTTGTTTGAATTTGTTTACCTTCTATAATTGAAACTTTGTAGCTTGAGGGGAGGCTTAGGCCTGCAATGGCTATGGAAAGCTTGGCTTCCTCTGTCACCTGGGAAACCTTGCTCTCTGTGGCTGTAGCCATCTTGGCTGGGGTTAATTTGCATGCTCGCTCTGATTGGATGGTGGGCGTGGCTTGGCTGGTGGGTGTGGCTTATGTAGCGGAGGGATGGTTAATTTGCATATTACCATTTTATTAGAGAGGATAACATTATTGTACTAAATCATTTTCCTTAAAATATTAAACAATAAATATAAAAAGGACACTGTATCAACATGGGCTAAAAGGAATGCATTCCTAATTCTGGTGTTACCCACTTCTTGCCTCACTAATTAAAACCTGAGGAATTATTTCCTGACAATCACACAATAAGGTAGTGTTCAGTACAGATGTCCATCCACCACTCACTTCCCATTTGGCTTCCTGAAATTAAAGTGAAGCATTCCTGTTCAAATAGCTCATTACACTAATCCATAAGAGAATGTAGCATTTACCTTGATGTCCCATTCCAGTATTGCTTCGCCTTGCAACAGAATGGGCAGATATTGTAGGAGGGGGATCCCAAATTCTGCAAGATGGATAACTTTTAAGTGGAAGGGATCCCCTGGAGTCACTTCTGTGGAGATTAAGTGTATGTCCGCCATCATCTGTGTTTAAATAACATCATCCTATCTGAGTATGGTTAAGTTGGTTATTGTGTATAAAACTTTATTAAGCCGTATCATTGTTATAAGCACACAGGTTAACCCAAAATGGTAAAATTGGGTCTTTAAATGTCTTCCGGACAGTGCACAGAGTTATTGGAAAATCAGTTTGAAGAACCCCACAGAGAACTCAAGCAGCATTTCATACATGTGCCAAAGAAAATGATTTGGGGTGCAGAAAGTTCAGATAAAGTAAATGCAAAAATTGTTTTTAAAGGTACAAGCAAAGCAGTCTCAACTCATCTTCACCTAAGTGGCATATCAATAAAATCTTAAACATGCAACATCATAGTTAACAATTAAAATGTAAAAACATTTAAAACATGAGACATCAGAAAAAAGTATCATATAAACAAAACTTACCATACAATTCTTAGAGTTCACATAAAAATGATCCTTTGATCAAAATAATATGCTCTATTTTAAGAGTATTTAAGGAACACATGTTGAATAATGAATAATTAAAAATCACTGTTTCCATTTCTAAATAGAAAACAGGCTTATGTTCCCATTTGGTAGTTTTGTCCTTGGAAAGAAGAATATGAACATCCTCATATATGGCAAAATACAAACTAGCGAACACTTCTCAGTATCACCTTAGTGGGAAAAACGGGGACACTCACATTCATATGGGACAAACGCTGCAATAACAATTTAGGACATTTCTCTTGAAATGTCACACACCTAATTATCCCAAATGGACCCTAAATCTTTGAATTTTGGAAAACTGGTTAACATGAAAGAAAGGTTTTCTGCTGCGCAGGTACTGAAATGAGTATACCTTCCTTTCTAGTCAGTAACATGAATTAAAAGACAACCTCCCTGAGAAAACCTCAAAAACATCATTATTCATGGTTCGTTTTCCTCCTACACAACAAGAAAGATAAATACAATTGGTGAAGAGGTGGTTTATATCCTTTTCCTGCTGGGTGCTGGGCCTGAGTGTTTGTGTCTCAACTCCAGCCCCCAGCAGCCACAGTACCATGGTGGCGGGCATTGGGGTTGCTGGGTGCCGGTCCCCCGTCTATTTGTGTCTCTGATTCAGCCCCCAGCAACCCCAGTATGGCCTGGAAGCTATGGGAATCACCATCTTTATTGGTTTAATTTGCATACTCACTCCAGATTGTCTGCTAGCTTAGCGAGTGACGGGCAATTTGCATGCTTTTCTTTACTAAGGTAGATTACACTTTGATTATTTGAATGGCTGATTGGACAAACAGACATTTAGCATATCAGGCTATTATTATATAGGATAGGAGCTACATTGCTTAATACCATTACATAGGCTTCAGGTATATAACTCTATCATACTTCATCTGCATATTGCATTATGTGTTCGCCTGACTGAGTCAAGTCTCCTTCCATTCCTATATTTTGAAACATTACCTAAGTGTTCTCCACCTGAGGGACGTCCTTTTGCTTCTCTACTTCCTCCTCTTCCACCTCCCAGACTTCTTACATCAATTCTGTTTCTGGATGGAAATCCACCCCGACTTTGAAAAGATGGTTTCTTGGCATAGTCTACTTTAATTGTTTTTCCATCCACAGACTAAAATGAGTACCCAAATAATATCAATACTACATAACATTTAAACTGAACAAATGAAAAACTGCTTGAAACCTACAAATTACTGCAACTAAAATCAAGATCTACCTCAAATTCTTATCCCAAGCAAAATATTTTCTTAAACAAAATGATTCAGTCATTTCTCATGGTAAGTTTATGAAAAATTTCATTACTAACAAACTTCCATTAAGGCATTCAACACAGATTTTATTTTCCATATATGTTGTTTAATAAAAATCCTCCAAAGGACTCTATTAATAAGGACTAAAATATCTCATATTCCAGGAGAAAACAATCCAATCAAAAAATGGGCATAGAACTTAAATAGACCCTTTATAACAGTGGACATACAAAAGGCCAAGAGACATTTTAAAACATTCTCAAACTCCATAATCTTCCAAGAGATGCAAATCAAATAACAATGAGATACCATCTCACACCTGTCAGAAATGCTATCATCAACAAATCAACAAACAACAAGTGATGGCGAATATGTGGAGAAAAAATTAACCCTCTTGAACTGTTGTGGGAATGCAGACTGGTGCACCCACTGTGGAAAACAGTATGGAGTTTCCTCAAAAATTAAGAAGGGAACTCGGATCTGACCCAGTACTCGCCCGACTAGAGTTATATACCAAGGAATGAGAAAAACCAATCAGAAAGGATATATGCACCCCAGTTTATAGAAGCACAATTTATAATAGCAAAGGTTTGAAAACAGCCTAAGTGCCCATCAGAAGATGAGAGGATTAAATACTGTGGGGGTACACCTACATAAACAGAATACTACACTGCTGTAAAAAGGAAAGAACACTTACCATTCCAGAAAGCATAGAAGGGCATTGAGGAAATTATGCTAATCAGAGCAAGCTATGCAGAGAAAGAAAATTTCCACATTACCTCACTCATTTGTGGAATATAATGAATAACATAAACTGATCAACAAAAATAGATCCAGAGACAGAGAAGTGTGAGACTGACTGTCAGATCTCAAAGGGAAGGCTGGGGGGTTGGGGGTGGGTAAGACATCAACCAAAGGACTTGTATGCATACAAATAAGCATAACCAATGGAAACAGACACTAGGGAAGTGAGGACATGTGATGGTGGTGTGGGTAGCCAGGGAAATCACAATGGGGGAAAAGGAGACATATGTAATACTATGTGTAATACTTGAAACAATAATTTAAAAAATGAGTTCCTAGATATAAAACTTTTAAATATAGTACTTCAATTAATGTACATACCCAAATTCCCCAAACTCCCAATAAATTCATGTTGTTTGATCTTTTAGCCAAATCAGCATAACTTGTGTAAACAAACTCAGCCATTGTAATTGCTCCATATAAAACTCTTTGGATTTCTGGCAATATTTTTGTAAACAAATCTGAAGTCATGTATTCCACCAAGATGTCTGGCAATGATGATCCCTGACACAAACTAAACAGCCACAAGACACAGTTCCCACCTTAAGGAATCACTTGAGGTTTCTGAGTGCAAAATATTTCCACATATGTATGCACACCTGCCTCCTTCCCAATGTTTGGGATTTAGCAAACATCCCTTGATCCCCTTAATTTTATAAATAAAAACACTACCTCCTGAACATACTCCCTATAAAAATAATTACCTCCCATATTTTCCTCTTATCTTTTTAGTGCATGATTTTACTTATTTACTTTTCCTTGCATATTTCTTATTTTTTACCGTAGAAATAAGTTCACAATAAATGAGGATTTTATCTTACTCAGAATCATTATGCAGCACAGTGTGTAGGCTACTAAATATCACTTGAAAGAAGACATCTATCTAATAATAGGGTAATATGCAAATTTGACTGGATGCCATCACATAATAACAGATCATCAGGATGTGTGTGCAGCAGTGGCTAGAAGGCAGAGATTTGTAGCATTGGGGAGGGGGCGGAGGAAGAGGGGCCCAGTGGAGGGCAGCGTGTACTCTCCACATGGCGGGGGCTGTGAACATTCCCGATGGCTGCTGTTGCTTGCCCAGAAGGACCACAGATGCCTTCTCCAAGTAACAGCAGAGATGCTCTGCAGGGAAACTTCTGCACCAGTAGTGAAAGCAGGTGATTGAGTGAGAGCCCAACAGCAAAGGCAGGTGAGCAAAGGAAAGCACAGCAGTGAAGGTAGGTAAGTGAGCGAAAGGCCAGCAGCGAAGGCAGTGAGGTTGAGAGAAAGCACAGCTGCAAATTCAGGTGAGTGATTGAAATCCCAGCAGCGAAGGCAGGTGAGTGAGTGAAAGCCCAACAGTGAAGGCAGGTGAGTGAAAGCCCAGCAGCAAAGGTAGGTGAGTGAGTGAAAGCCCAGCACTGAAGGCAGGTGAATGAGTGAAAGCCCAGCAGTGAAGGCAGGTGAGGGAAAGTCTAAGCTCCATGGAAAAGAGCTCCTGGCCTGGCCACACCAGACCATGGCCTCCAGCACTGGAGGTAAGGGGTTCTGAGAAGGGGAGCTCCTTCCTGCAGCTCCTCAAACTCCCAGGCTGCCTCCAACACCTCTTCGGTCAGGGTCGGGAATTGGTGGTGGCCTCCAGGTGTCCAGGCAACCAATGTAGGGCATTTCCCATAGCAGTTGGACCAAGTTATTCAGGGCCAGAGGGAGACCTTCACCCTCCTCTATAACTACAACACTGGAAGGTGTGTTCTGCCCATCACCGGATGAGCATACCCGATTGGTTAAGTATTGGTCAAGTGGCTGATAGCCACTGCCACCTGGGGCTCTGGCAAGCCACCAATGGCCACTTCTGCTTGCCCAGGTCCTGCCCGGGGCTCCAGCAAGCCATTGATGGCCACTGCCACTGTGAGGGCCTGAGGTCAGGCATTGAGCGCCGGGCGAGGCTCAGGCAAAACACAGTTGCTAGGATGGACGAGCCTCAGGCAGCCTTGTGGCTGGCGATGGCAACAGCAGAGGCATTATGGGTGTGTTGCCTTCACTGATAGCAGGGTCACCTCGCCCAGAGAAAGGTCAGAGTCAGCAGCAGCAAAGAGGTGATGGGGGCAGTGCCGTCCCCTAATCAGCTGGTCGCCTCCCACAGAAGGAGGCCAGACTGCAGCTTAGGCCCACTGCCATCAGTAGGGCATCGCTTGAGGGCTCTAGGACTGTGAGAAGGGCTGGCAGGGATGAGGGACCCCAACCCAGTGCCCAAATTCCGTGCACCAGGCCTCTAGTCTATATATATAAACTAGAGGCCATGGTGCACAAAATTTGTGCATGAGGGGTGTCCCACAGCCCAGCCTGAACCCTCTCCAATCTACGACATCCCTCTCACAATCCAGGACTACTGACTCACAACCACTCGCCTGCCTCTGCCTGATTGCCCCTAACCGCTTCTGCCTGCCAGCCTGATCACCCCTAACCACTCCACTGCCCGCCTGATTGATGCATAACTTCTCCCCAACCAGCCTAACTGACCTCCCTTGAAGGCCTGGTCACCCTCAACTGCCCTCCCCTGCTGGCCTGGTCACCCGTAAATGCCCTCCCCTGCAGGACTGGTCCCCCCACAACTGTCCTCCCCTGCAGGCCTGGTCCCCCAACAACTTCCCTCCCTTGCAGGCCTGGTCTCCCTCAACTGCCCACCTCTGCAGACCTAGTTTCCCCCAAATGCTCTCCTCTGCTGGCCAGGTCACACCTAGCTGCCCTCCCTGCTGGCCTGATGGCCCACAACTGCCTTCCCCTGCAGGCCTGGTCCCTCCCAACGGCCCGCCCCTGCAGGCCTATTCTCACCCATCTGCCATCCACTGTAGGCCTGGTCCCCCTCACAACTGCCCTCCCCTGTTGGCCTAATCGCCAACAACTGCCCTCCCTTGCAGGCCTGATCCCCCACAACTGCCCTTCCCTGCAGGCCTGAGTCCACCCCAACTGTCCTCCACTGCAGGTCGCCCACTGCCCTCTACTGCAGGCTTGGTCCCCCCACCAATTACCCTCCCCTGCAGGCCTGGTCCCCCCCAACTGCTCTCCCTTGCAGGCCTGACACCCCAACTGCCCTCCCCTGCAGTCCTGTTCTCCCCTAACTGCCCTCCCTGCTGGCCTGTGTCCCCCACCAACTACCCTCCCCTGCAGGTCTGGCCACCCCCCAACTGCTCTCCCCTGCAGGCCTACCCCCCAACTGTGCTCCCCTGCAGTCCTGCCCCCCCCAACAGCTGTCCCCTGCTGACCTCGTCTCCCGCAACTGCCCTCATCTGCAGGTCCAGTCACCCCTAACTGCCCTCCCTGCTTGCCTGATCGATCACAACTGCCCTCACCTGAAGGCCTGGGTCCCCCACAACTGCCCTCCCTTGCTAGCCTGGTCACCCCCAAATGCCCACAACTGCCCTCACCTGCTGGCCATCTTGTGGTGGCCATCTTGTGTCCACATGGGGACAGCCTTCTTTGACCACATGGGAAAGGTCATCTTGTGTCTTGGAGTTATGGTCAACTTGCATATTACCCTTTTATTAGATAGGATAAAAGGCTAAGTGACCATCCAACGGTCCAACTGTTCCCTATTATGTGCAATGACAACCAGGGTGCAGATGCTCAATGCAGAAGCTGCTGAGCTGCGATGACTTGGCAGCTAAGTTTTCTGGTGATGCACCATGAAACTAGAGAGGAAGGAGCCTGATTCTGGGGTGCATTACCCGAGAACCACCCTTGCACAATCCGGGACCCTATTGGGATGTTGGAGCCAGTTTTGGCCTGATACCCACAGGACAGGCCTATGAAACCCCACCGGCCAGAGGGAACCCCGCTCAATCTGCACATGACCTTTGAGCCATGGCACCACCCCAGGTGCTGCTGACCTAGGAGGGACCTCGGAAGTTTGGCTCCAAGGCATGTCTGGCCCATCTTGCCCACTCCAGCCCCGCGGCCACTTTCTAATTAATTCCTTTTCAATGGGCAAGAATCAGTGCACCGGAACACTAGTATAGGAATGTTATCTACACAAAATACATTTTCTTGTGCTTAGGACCTAGGAAAAACATCAACTATTCTTAATCAATCAAATAAATGAACTTCTGAACTTCAGAACTCAACAAAAATCATGAGCCAAATCCAACTATTGGCTGCCACCCAACCCTAAAAGTTAAAGGTAAACAGGTAAATAGGTATTGACCTCCTTCAAAGTACCATAAACCAAGCTCTCCAAATGAAGGACAGGGGCATAAGTGAGTTATGTACTAGAAGTCACTGAAGGATCAACAACTTAACATATGGTATAATGAGTATATACACAAATTAACTTAAATATAAGATTAAAAAATTGTAGCAAAAACACAAACTTGGTTATTGATATAGAAATCTGCATATGTTTCCTTGTGCGGAGGAAGAGTGATTCTTAATAAATCCAAAAGAACAAGGCTAAAATAATGGTAGGATGTATTGGAAATGTCTGAAAATATAATAGAATCAAAAAATATATGTACCCAAAAAGAGGCCAAAATGGTGTGACTTTGAGAGATACTTGAGCATCAAGTACTGACAGCTTTCAAGGATATTGGACACACTTTAAGATCAAGACAGAATAAGACGATTTCATTCACTAGTGCATTAAAGACTCAATAAAAGGAACTCTCATTCCCTACTTTAAAATACATGAGGATATATATATAGCCTATCTAAATATATATATATCCTGATTTATTTTAAAGTAGGGAATGAGAGTTCCTTTTATATATACACACACACACATATATATACATTATATATTTTATATATATATATATATATACACACACACATTATACACACACACACACACACACACACACATATATATATATATATATGTACATATATATGTGTGTGTGTGTATATATATTTTTTTTTTCAAAAATCAGTATGGTTACATGATTAAAAATAATTAACCTGAGAAAAGTTTGGTGCAGGAAGAAAGGTCAATTAGTTATGAATGACACATCCCATCTACTTGCTCACATCATTTCCTATCTTCAAGAACTGAATACCTAGCCCATTTGCTGTGACTCAGTGATGGTTGAGCATCCAATTGTGAGTCTGGAGTTTACGCCTCCATTCCTGGTCAAGAGACAAGCCTTATTTGCTGGTTCAATACCCAGTGGGGGACGAGCAGAAGGCAGCTGATCAATGATTCTCTCTCATCATTGATGTTTGCATCTCTCTCTTCCTCTCCCTTACTCTCTGAAATAAATACAAATACATTTGTAAAATGAACACCCACATGAGCTTAACGGGACTACACATAGCAACTTTTCAAGACCTTTTCCGCAAAGTAATAGGAAGTCATCTGTTCCAACTTGCTTTGTGGACTTCTTTTAAGCTAAGGAAATGTTTGTATCAATTAGCTTTTTACGAACAGTGGCCTTATTTCTGCTGTAATTGTCTTTCTGGGGTGGGCACACTGTTCTAAATTAGAAAGGTCTTTATAGGTTTAAAGCCCAATTACATTTGTATTCATATACTAAATTAACTAAGTTTAATGTAGTATTTAGTTTGCGAAAAGGACATCACAACATCCTTCCCATCCCACATTCCAGCACTTGTGTGACAAAAAGAAAAGTGATGGATGAATAATCATGGCTCATATAGCATTATCAAACTTTGAAAATGAGAAGAAGGAAACCTGTAAATACTATTACTTCAACCACAGTGCTAAATTTTATTAAAATACTTACTTTTCCATTCATTTCTTTGGCTGCCTCTATAGCATCTTCAGGATTCTCAAAGGTAATGAAAGCAAAGCCTCTGGACTTGTTTCTTGCTCCATCCTTTATCAAAAATACTGGAATTTAAAATGTTAAATGTCACATGTCACATAAAATGTAACCTATTAGAGATTTTCAGTCTCTTAAGTTTTTCAGAAATTCTCACTGATCTCTTAATTTGATATAATGGACACAGTATAGTACCAATCTTCTGAATCTTTTTGTAAAAGGAAAACACACAACATTTTGCATCCTCATTAACTTCCCAAAAATCTTCAGGGAATAAATGGTACAGTTAAGCTATCTTATGACATTCCATGAACTATCCCCACAACAAACTCACAATGTCTTACTTTTCCTTCTTATTACCTGGGATTGCAAGGAGCTAAGATTGATTCCTAGGCAAGTGGAATAGAGAACCTGAGAGAAGAAAGTCAAGCCTGGCCAGTTTGTACAGTTTGCAGAAAGACCTTAATCTTCCCCAGCCAGGGAAACTAGAGAACAAATGGATAACACCTCTTTCCCACATGAGAGGCTATATAGCTAAGTCAGCCTGGAACTGCTAAGGCATGAGTGGAGAAGGGGAATGAAAAGAAGGGGGAGTTTTGTCTTCCCTACTAAACAAACCAGCTTTCTGTCTTGGGAAAGGGGGGAAAGAGGAGTTTATCTCAGTCACTAAGCTAAGAAGTCAACAGTCTTGGTAACTGCCAAGATAAAAATTGTCAGATATTCTCATTAACTCTGAGACAGGCACAACAAGTAATAGGATACCTTGATATGCAGTCTGTGCCCAAGATACTGGGCAGAGGAACCTTGAAACCTATAGAATTAAGGATTTATAAAACCCCACGAGTCCCACTGGGCAAGCCAGAGTAGTTAAGATAACTGGCTTGTGCCTAAACAAAGGTGAAATTCATAGACTTGCCCACATTGCCTTTTTAATAAATTTGCTAGCTTTGCTCCTTTACAAGGTTCATCATGGTACTACAAGGCTGCTGCCTATCACTCTGCTGAACTTCTTCCCATGTACCTGCTATCAACTGAGGGGGAGGTGGGAAGTGCTCTCTATTCCTCTCAGGGTGCTGTCCAATAACATCTTCTCTGGCTTTTGCGGTGTCCTAAAACAATGTGTTTAACTCAGTGCTAGAAGTGCTTTCACAATGGAACAGGGAAAAGGAAGTTTTCCTAATAATTTGAAAAAGAGAAAATAGTCATATCATATGTGGCCAATGTTACTATTTGCTATATGTTTAGTCTGAGCAGGTAGGCATTTTGGTTCTAAGACATACCTTCTCTTAAGGGACTAAATTTCCCAAACATCGATTCAAGAGTTTTTTCATTGCTCCGTATATCCAGGCCTCCTACAAACAGCTTGCTAGGTCTCTGTACTTCCACCATTGTGCTATAAATGGTTAAAAATAGACACATAGCAAAAAATTAGTTATAAACCAAAGAACATCATTTTTACCACACTGCCTTCCAAATATACATGTGAAGCAACATACACAAGCTCATTTTTAAAAATATGTATTTTTATATCACATCCTTAATATTGTTGAGAATATTACTGGACCCCTTGCCCCCATTTTGTCCAAAATGTCCCACTCAGCCAGGTTCCAACCTCATCCTGGCCCCTCAATACCCTAATACAACTGTGCCAGGGCAATGTATGCATGAATAAATGTTCTTTAGTTATTCTATTCCCAGCACCGCTGCCTCCTTCCCTCTGAGCTTCATCAGTCTGTTCCATGTTTCCATGACTCTGGTTCTATTTTATCCGTCTGGTGATTTTGTCATTGAATTTCACATATAAGTGCATGCAATAATGAGAGATCTGTCCTTCTCTGACTGCCTTAGTTCAACTAACATAATAATCTCCAGGATTCATGCTGTCTCTAAGGGAAAAACAGCCTTCTTCTTTACAACGACATAGTGTTCCAATTGTGCGAACATAGCACAGCTGCTTTATTCACTCTTCTACTAATGGGTACTGGGGCTGCTACCCCATCTTAGCTATTGTAAGGAATGCTGCCATAAACACAGGGATGCGTATATTCTTTCTGAATGGTATTTTGTGGTATTTAGGGTATCATTTCTATAAGTATGTCCCTGGGTAAAATGGTGGTCCCATTTTAAACATTTGCAGGAATCTTCACACTGTGTTCCATAATGGTTACAAAAGTCTGCATCCCCTCAAAACTTGCTGTTTATTGATTTATTCATGTTAACCATCCTGGCATGTTCCAGGTGATACATCATTTTCATTTTTATTCTCAAGACTGATAGTTAGTGATGTTGAGCATTTTTTCATGAGTCTTGGCCATTTTTACATTCTCATGGGAGAAGTATTTATTCAGGTCCTAGGCCCATTTTTTCATTGCATTTTTTGTCTTCATTTTATGAAGCTGTATGAGATCTTTATGTATTTTGGAAAATGCTCCCTTATCAGATTCATTATTTTTAAATATGTTTTCACAGACAGTAGTTTCTCTTTTCATGTTGATGCTTGTGTACTTTTGCTGTGCAGAAGCCTTTTAGTTTAATGCAGTCCCATCTGTTTAGTTTTTCATTTGTTTCTCTAGACCTAGGCAAAGTGTCTGTGAAAACTCTGCTAGAAGAGTGTGATGTTGCTAAGTCTCACCTATGATTTTTATGGTTTCACAACTCACATTTAAGGACTTTATCCCTTCCTAGAGTACTGGTGCACGACATTTGTGCATTGTGTGTGTGTGAGAGCAGGTCCCTCAGCCTGACCTGCGCTCTCTCTCAGTCCGGATTCCTTGGGGGATGTCTTTCTGCAGTAGAGCAGGCCTAAGCCAGCAGACAGACATCCCCCAATGGGTCCTTAGTGCTGTTGAGAAGGCAAGAGAGGCTCCCAACACCGCCACTGCATATTCCAGCTGTGAGCCCAGCTTCTGGCTGAGCAGTGCTCTCCCTGTGAGAGTGCCCTGACTACCAGGGGGCAGCTCCTGTGCTGAGCATCTGCCCCCTGATGGACAGTGCACATCATAGCGACTAATAGTTCTGCCATTAGGTCCATTTACATGTGACCCTTTTATTATATAAGATGGGTTTATTTATTTATATGTGTAAGTTGTGACCTAGCTTAATTCTTCTGCAAATATCTGTCCAATTTTTGCAATACCATTAAATGAAGACACTGTTTTCACTCCATTATATTCCCTTTTACCCTTTGTCAAATATTAATTGAGCTTAATGGCTCTCGGTGATTTTGGAGTCTCTGTACTGTTCCATTGATCAATATGTCTGTTCTTGTGCCAACAGGAGGCTCTTTTGTTAGCAATGGCATTGTAGTATAACTTGATACCCAGTACAACTACAAAATTGTGATCTCTCTACAATTTTGTTCTCCTTCCTCAAGATTTCTGTGAGAAATCAGTCTTCATTGGTTGCTTATGCATTTTTCCAGTATTTATTTTAGATCTCTGAAATAAGCCATTGTTATTTTAAGAGAGATTGTTTGGGACCTACAGATTTCTTTGGGTCATACGGACAGTTTAAAGATGTTAATCCTTCCTATCTATGAACATTCTAAATGCTTCCATTGTTTTCATCTCTTTTTGCAAGCACCTGTAGTTTTCCGGGTACTGGTATCTACCTCCTTGGTTCCGTTTATACCTAAGTATCTTAGTATTTTGTTGTCATGGTCAGCCATACTTTTTCTTATTTATTCATCCTGTGACTTCATTATTTGTTTATAAAAATGCCACCGATTTATACATGTTAATTTTATATCCAGCTATTTTGCCAAACTCATTGGATAAATGTAACAGTTTTATGATGGAGTCTTTAAGGAATGCGATGTACAAAATAGTGCATGTAATCTGCAAAGAATGGCAGTTTTATAACCTAGAACACAAAATGAGCACTGGTCTAACCAACAAACGCTCCATTTTTCAAGACAAGATTCCATTAAAAAACTACGGTAACTTTGAGGTACAGTGTCCAAGAGTTCACTGTTTGAAATGCACTATTTTGCCTAAATAAGCAGCTAGGGGATGTGTTGGAAGCTTCTGGACTTCAAAAATCTAGTAAATATCTACATATCTATATGTACACACACACACACATATCTATATCTATATCTATATCTATATCTATATCTATATCTATATCTATATCTATATCTATATATATATCTATATCAATATATATCTAAATATTTTTTTTTCTTAATCCTCACTGGGACATATTTAATCCATTCATTTCCAGAGAGAGTGCAAGAGGAGGAATAGGGAGTGGAAGTGAGAGAGAGAGAGAGAGAGAGACAGAGAGAGAGAGAGACAGAGAGAGAAGGAACACACCTAGATTGGTTAGCTGCCACCCCCATGGACCCCAATGAGGGTGGAGATCACCTTTCAATATGAGTACCTGCGCTTGACAGGCAATGCAACCCCTCACACTCGCAGCAATCTCTAACCACAGAGTAACAACTGCCCAGGGAAACAGCCATTAACTTAAGTTTCCTTAAAGAAAAAAATTCCTTGACAGAACTTGCCTTATCGAGGGTCGATAGCACTGTTAAACATTCCTAAAGTCCGTTTCTATTCTCAAAAGGGTTGAAAAACACAAATCCTTGCTAGTCAGAAGGAAGTTAAAAGACTGCGATGGGCAAATTTAAAGGATGATTATTTCTGTTGACAGATTTGGGCAAACACTTGTTAAAGGGAAAATGAATTTTATTGCCATCTTTAAGCAGAATGAGCCAGTGAGAGAAAGACAAATATCACGTGATCTCACGCATATGGGGAATCTAATGAACCAAATAAACTGATGTCCAAGAAGAGGGTGGACACACAGAAGCATGGAACAGACCGTACAACAGCACGGGGAAGGCGGGAGTGGGTGTGTGGGAGGGAAGCGCTGAACCAAGGAACTTGTATGGATATATGCATGACCCTTGGGCACAGACAATAGCGGGGTGAAGTCAAAGGGGTAGAGTTGGGGCGGGGTGGACCAGAAGAGGTCACTGAGGGGAAAGGGGGACATATATACTCCTCCCAAAAATAAAGGATTTACAAAAATTTGAGGACGCTTCTGCCACCATTCGACATTTTGAAACAAAACAACCACAGGGGTTGTAGGTGTGCTGAGGATATTTTTGAATCTTTCCAGGTCTCTGAGAAAACCAGGTCAAAGCAAACTTAAAGCACCAAAATGTGACCATGCATTGGGCCCTAGGAGCACCCGCTGTGGGTGGCAAACTAAGCCCACTCACCCCGGAAACAGGGCACAGGCGCACAGCCCATGTGAGCTCTTAGCCTACGTGGGCTCCCCACCCAGCATTCCCTCCCTCAGCCAGCACCCCAGCATTCTGCCCCTCCCTGCCAGCCCCTCACCCAGGACAAAGCCTGGGAACTTCACCCACTCTCCTTCCCTGCCTCCATAAGGCACACTGAGGGGGAAGCAAAGGGCATTTTCTGGAAACAATCCTCCACACATGCGTCTGCCATGCCCCTCCAGGTTGACATGGGAACTTCCTGGGCCTTCAGACAGGAAACAGCCTGACAGCAATCAGAGTCTCAGTTACCCACATGTCCCCAGCCCCAGGGACAGCACAGCTGGGCGAGTCTCCTCCTCCTCAGGATGACTTTGTATATTGCCCCCAACATTCTGAGGCCTTCACCTTTCTGTCCTCATGCAGCAGGAGGCCATGGCTCAAAGCCCTGCTCAGAGAGGCGCCCCTCTAGTGGCTGAGCACAGCCTGGCTCCGGAAGTAGGGGCCTGAGAGGCCAGGATGTTATGGGAGAGGAGCTGCACAGGCCGAGGGGCTGGAGGGAGGGACCCCTGCAAACTGCTGGCGGGAAAGAGGACCTCCTGGGCAAGGTTGCAAGGACTGGAGAACAGCATTTGATGTCCGCCTCTCTCAGGGCATCTGTCCGCTACCTGCCTGTGTGCACATCATCTCTGGTCACCCATCCATCCTTTGCCCTGCATGCATCGTCTCTTTACCCAGGATCTGCCCTGGCTGCCAGCCACCACGCGGCACCCACCTGCCATCCTCTGTCATTCCTCATCTACCTCTCTCTCGTCAGTTGTTAAAGTTAGTAATCCTGAGCCACTTTGTTCTGCTGTGAGTTTCTCTTTTCACCCAGGGGTCCCAGTCTTCCAGTAACCGGACAAACAATGGGTGCATGCTGCCTGTCACTACTCGAGCGATGAAGCAGAGACAGGGTTGGATCATATATGAGTGTTTGTTCCAAAACTGCTGGCATAAGAGAGTAAAGTAGAGGGACAAAGAGATAGAAACATCAATGATGAGAGAGAATCATTGTTCGGCTCCCTCCTGCAGCCCCCATACTGGAGACTGAGCCCACAAACCAGGCATGTGCCCTTGACCTGAAATGAACCTGGGACCCTTCAATCCACAGGCTGGTGCTCTATCCAGCTAGGGCTGTTCCAAACCAGCTAGGGCTCTGCCACCATTTTTAATCCTCTTCAGAGTCCCTCTTAATTTTAAAGTGTATGCAAATATTCTTGCCCAATAGGCTTGTCTTTCACGTGGTTTCAGGGTGGAGTTTTGCATGAAAGCTCCAATGTCCTGTGAATGCACATTCTAATATATAGTACCATCAAGAAATGTGTTTTGAGGCATGATAAATCCTATCTAATAAACAAGTAATATGCAAATTGACCGCCCCTCCAAGACACAAGATGGCCAATTCCATGTGGTCAAATATGGCTGCCCCCAGGTGGACACAAGATGGCCACCACAGGATGGCTGGCAGGGGAGGGCAGTTGTAGGCAGTTGGGGGTGACTGGGCCAGCAGAGGAGGGAAGTTGGGTTAAACCAGGCCAGGAGGGAAGGGCAGTTGTGTGGGGACCAGGCCTGCAGAGGAGGGCAGCTAGGGGTGACCGGGCCAGCAGTGGAGAGCAGTTTGGGGCAACCAGGCCTTCAGGGGAGGACAGTTAGGGGTGATTGGGCCAGCAGGGGAGGGCAGTTCAGGACAATCGCACCGACCAGGAAGCAGTTAGGCATCCATCATGCTGGCAGTGGAGTTGTTAGGGGGTGATCAGGATGGCAGGCTGAAGCGGTTAGGGGCAATCAGGCAGAGGCAGGCAAGCACTTGGGAGCCATCAGTCCTGGACTGTGAGAGGGATGTCCGACCGCCCATTTGGGCCCGATCCCACAAGGGGTCCCAGATTGGAAAGGGTGCAGGCTGGGCTGAGGGACGCTGCCCCCCACCATGCACAAATTTCATGGACCAGGCCTCTAGTAGGCATATCATAACTGAACCCTGCCCTGTCTCTTACTGTTTCTTTCTGTGTTTGGATCACGATGGAGCCAAACTAAGGCTCTTGTTTCAAGTCAAGTGTGGAAGGATACATTCTTGATTTCAACAAGTGATCTTCCGAGGAAACCTGGGTAACGATGGCTTACTCCAAAATGTATTAGGACGTTCAATTATAAGGCCAGATCTGTTTATAAGAACCAGACATTTATTTTTATTGAATGAAAATTGTAAGAAGCACATAAATACATAAAGATATATTTTTTGCTTCCAAGAATCATATACTTGTTGAGGAAATACAGAGACCAAATGAGTACATCTTAATCAATAAAATGTAAGTATGCTGTCAACAGGCTGAAAAAGTGATCAACGTGGGTTCAGATGGTGTGTTTTTAATAAAAACGAGGGTGAAAAGCCACACTTGAAGAGTACAGGCATTGCAAGTTGCCAAATCACAGCATGTGCATAGTTGTGAAAAAAAGGCGTAAGTGGCTCATTAATATTAGTACAGAGATGTTTTAAAGTATAACATAAATCCCTCACATTAAAATTATGTTGGAAAATTGAAAGTATTGAGATCATCAGTGTAGTTAAAAATAATATTCCTCTGCACTTGAATATAGACAAGCAGACTATCCATTTTAATTTTAGATGTGCTACTGAGCCAAAAAATTAGTAAAAGGCTCATTTAGGGGCATTAGGGGTAAGAATTAGCACTGAAACATATTAATATTTATGGGAGATGTAATATTCCTCATATTTTGAGGGAGGTTCAGTGTTCTTCATATGAGCCACTAAATAATCCAGCTAAAGAGCAGTATAATCTATATTGCCGTAATTACCAAAATCAATACATTTAAATTAGAGAGCATTAGGAGAGGCCATGTTAAATCAGGGATGAATTATAAAAGTATATATATATGTGACAAATTGGGCATGTACTGGCGCAATAAGATATCACTATGCACAGATGATATCTTGCCAGTATTAGAATATATATCCAAGTGCACAAGAGCACGTGGATTTTCCTCAGTCCAAAATGTAATTGAAAATATAGTATAAAAGTT